>OY856411.1:1228775886-1229073386 GCA_963693085.1 Alisma plantago-aquatica
GACATGCTCACATGTGTTAACATATGATATTGAGCTCATATAGTTTCAATAGTACACTTTGATTCAAGAAGCATTAGATCAAATATTAAGAGGATGACTATTCCATGCCTTTATTCTAATCCACATATCTGTAACAAAGGGATTATACATTCATGGTAACATTGGCCACTTACATGTTAAATTTTTTCCAACTAGTTGGGTAGCAATGATGAGTTTTTGTATATTGATTTTTGCTAGTGAGGTCTATGACATCACTGGCAACATAAAATGGAACCTATAGGGTTACAAGCATCATATGATTATGTGAAAAGAAGTCCGCAATCAAACACATTAGAATGATTTTGTTATGTTAAGACTGTTCTCCAACCCAACCGATCGACAATTCAAGCCATGCGATCTATTAGATAGATAAGAACATTTATCAAGTGACAATCAGATGATCAATTGATCACTATTTTGAGAAAGAGGCCAAGTGGTCGACTACGAAAGCCACTCGATCATATAGACACAAATCAGGAAGCAATAGGGAGAGAGGGGATTTTTTTATTCAAAAGTGAACTAGTCAATTGGATTAAGATTGGGACTTGCTTCATATGGCCATTCGATTGATTGGGAGTCCTAGTTGATTGACTGGATCTCTGTCTGGGTTTTCTTATCTTTGTTGTAATTGTGATTTGAATTAGGAATGAGATTGGATCTTTGAAAATCCAAGCCCTAGACTGTCGTATCTAGAGGGTGGATGTGCAAATGGAGATACACACATTGAGAGAACTTGTCTAAGAGTTATTTCTCTTAGAGAGGAAAATAAAAGAACCCCAAGATAAAGACTCACAATAGGAGGAGAGGGAAATAGGGCCATGCTAACATGTCAATCACTTTGAATTCCACTTCATCTTGGTGACCAAGGTGGTGCACCAAGAACTCCCGCATCCATGTGGATGATGTAGAGGTGGAGTCCCTTGTGTAGATTCTTGAAGATGAGCAACTTCTTCAAGGATAAGACAAGGTTCTATTGTGAGGACGAGGGTGCGACCACAACAATCACTTGATATAAGACGTGTCTAGTTATTGGAAAACTAGTGTGTACCAAGTTATATTCCATATCTTTTCTATGTCTATAATATACTAATGTTTTATGGCTGCAACGTATCCATTGACCAAGGGTTTTGTTGGATTTTTTGTATTTCCATTGTGCCCCCTTCCCTTAAAATCCTACATAAATACATGCTTGAATGTATTTTAAACTCTATGATCCATTATGATATGCTTAACCCATATCTTATTAATTACATCAAAAGTCTACCCACCTATCAATCCTGGACAAACTTCCAAATCATATCAACTACCAAATCATGCTCTCTACATATCATCTCTACTCGATTAAAAAAAATCTTCCTTTTTACTGTGATTCAATCTAGTAGAACAATGGTGCAACCATCTTCACCTACCATGCACTATGGTCCTGGACCATTACCTAAAACTGGATAACCCACTTTCACTTTTGTATCCCAAAGTACTGAACCATGACCCAAAACTGAAGTACACAACTTCATTTCTCATTGAAAATAATCATTTACTATGAACTTAAATTAAACCACCTTCGTCCTAGCTAAAGACCCTACAAAGAGGTCAACCCTTCATTAACCTATTTTTTGTAATTCATTTAGTGTGGTCACAAGACTATAAACAATGACATCCAATTGATCAACACCCCCACCTTTCTGTAACCATGTCATGCATTGAGGGAAACCCAATCTAGATTGTGTGGGAACTACAATAATGTATGAGTATACTTGAGAAACAAGAAGAACGTCAACATAGATGCATTCTCCTCAGTATATAGGCAATTCCCTAGGGGAAAAAGGCCCATAGAGATAGTCCATGATTGAAGAATATCTATCCTAACCTTAATTCCTACAATGTCTAGCCCCACTCTCTCCAAATAGGGCTATCTAGTAAGTCCATTTGTAAAGGGGAAAGATACCACCTCAATTTGAATCATACCCCATGGTGTTATTTGATATATCATGCGTTATTTGGAATTTCGTTTCACTATTTTTAGAATATCATGATTAACCAAACATGCCATATGGGTTAGTGACAAATATGGTCTATCCATTAGGTTCTTGATTACCAAGAAAGTATGATTTCATTAAAAAAAGATACACATGAAGGATTATGGAGGAAAAGTGCATCCTTTTGAATGTTCTTCTCCAAAAAGGAAGAAAGAATACATTTTCAAGTTATAACTACATGCTAAGGGGAAAAACCAAGGCAATACACTCTTGCATACCTGGAAAAAATCTTTCATTTGAAATAGAGTTATATAAATTATAGGTCATCACGTGACCCTCTTAAATTCCATACTTTTCCTTCTCTTAGAAACATTATTTTGACATGGCCGAATTAAGCACCTTTGAGAAGCACACTAAAAGAACCTCCAACGTGGACTCCACCCAACAAAGAGAAGCCTACCACAGAAGATATCCCCAAGGAAACTTGAGGAAATATAGTTCATATTACCTTTTATGCCCCAATTTATTGTGCTTATTGATCCAAATTATATGGTTTGTGTACATTTTAGGCTAACAATTTTATAAATAGTGTAATTAGTTGTCATGATATCATTTTTAGTAATCAAAGGTATTTTAATGTAGAAATCATGAAGCTAGATTCATTTAGAGAAAAATTACCTTTGTCGCTAACAAAAGGGACTTAAGCAGTCCAACTCAACCTTTCTCTTGAGACATGGAGGATTTCACACATTTCATGTAAACCTCTAGGATTTTTCTCAAGTCTCTTAGAAAAGTAAACCACATGCCTTAATAGATACACATTGTGCCCAACCTTAGTGGTCATGGTATACTTAAAATTTAGCACGCACGACATGATCCTCCTGAGCACAACATGTAGCACCTAAGTAGAGTTTGACCAAGCTGATCACATCCCTATGTGATGTGTATGACCAATGACCCACCATGCAATCTCATCAACAAATACTTGACATAAGTGTTGACATGTAATGTTGACCCCTTGACACACCATCCTGAGTGATTATAGAGCTTAAATATGCAAAACTACCGATAGTCATGACATTTTGCATTCCAGGCATGCCATGCCTTGATAATTTTCTTAATTTTTTTCTTCTAGAGATTGGTTGTGAGGAAACATCTCTCGTTTTGGTTTTGTTCCAACTTTGGGAAACAAGAGGAAGGCGACCCAGAGGGCGATTCCCCTCCAAAAGAGACTGAAAGTAAGAAGATGAAGGCCGAGTGGGTGTATTTCCTCCTCTCCAAGCTTGTGAAGCTTCTTAGAAGAGTATTTCTCATCCATTCTTTTTGTATCATTTTTATCTTCTCCTTTTTATCTATTTTTCTCTTCTACTCCACCACACAAGTTATTTTTTTATTAGAACCTTGTTTGTTAACAAAATTTGAATATGAAGTAGTTTCCTTTGTATTTGGTACGTTTTTGGTTCCTATTAGTCATGTAATGAACAACAAATTTTAATACATGATTCCCTTATTTTTTTCTCTAATTGTTGATCATTGTTCATGTGAATCTATGAAAAGGCTTCCTAGCATCTTAAAATTTAGCATTTTTGGGTGGGTACAAATGCAATTGAGGATAATTAGAGCTCTAGCCACTTGTTACATGAGAATGAGGAGGTTATTTCATTTATAGTCTCCTCATGCAAGTAATGAAGGTTGTATGTGATTTTCTTTCTATGGATTAAGGAGAACTCCTTATGCTAAGATAGATTGGTATTAAAAAGGCAATAATATAGCTACCTAGGTGATGTATAAGAGGGAGTCATTAATCATAGTGTGGTGTGATACATGGACAATAAGGGAATTAAGTATTTTTGTATGGATATTCGTCATGTTCTTAATAGGTGTCATGACATCAAATGCATTTTCCTTGAATTGATAAAATAGTATACATTACATGAAAAGCCTTATTCAACTTATTTTAAAACCAAATAAATCATTTTTCTTGAATTACATGGTCAATTGAACCATTTGTGTGTTTAAGTACCATTGGCTTCATATGGATATGATCTTAGACTATGATATTGTTGACCTATCCTTTTGCAAACCTCAAGTGAGTAATTTAGGCATTTTGAAAATTGATTTCATGCATACCTCTATGCGACAACATCAACTTCTACCATTGTTAATGGGAAGCCAATTATTTTTCTGAATTCCAACCTAACCTATTTTTGTAAATTGTGTGATTGCATAGGATTGATCTCCTACACTTGTTTAGTTCTTATATTTCATAAAAATTCTTTGAGAATTATGTTGGCTAAATGGACATCTATAAATCCCTTTGTTTTGATTATGACAAACATTTCATTCTTATTAATCTAACGAGCTACTTGAGTGTGCAGGATGACAAAGCAACAAGGGAAAATCTACAAGCTTACATATTTATAATTTCATGCAATGTAATCACTGTTGTAAAAACTTGTACAAAAATATAATGTACAAGTACTTAGAATTGCATGTAAATCAAGCGTTAGATTCTCCCTAGCTAAACACCACAGTTAGACAAGTCATCCCATTCAAATAGGATTACTTATGCACACTTACACACATAATTAGTGCCTAAATTGAAACCTTGAAACAGGATCAATCTCGGTCGACAAACTCCTCGACCGATTCACTCTCGGTCGACAATCTTTTCGACCGAGAAAGATCCAAAGTAGCCGTTAGACACAACAGACAATTTAGTTGGCAGTTGATGAAAGACGTTGCAAATCACTTGTTCCAGAGAGCCTGTCGGTCGACAAAAGTTCGACCGAGTAGGTGTCTCGGTCGACCATTTGTCGACCGAGATGGTCTCTGACAGCAACTGCAGAATTAATTAATTAGCCGTTGTTAAAGCAACAACTTTGTACCTAACGGCTAGTTAAGCACTTAGAAACCCCTAGAAGTTGTCTAGAATGTCCTTAAGCATCCTTAGGCCATTCCTATAAATAGGACAAGCCATAGGACACCTAAACTCACTTGTTTACACTTGCTACACTTGAGAAACCTTTGAGTATACTTTGTGCAATCTGTTGTGAGCAAATTGAGCTTTGTGAACATTGGCTACTTTCTTCTTTAGCTCATAATTCGTGTCCTATAGGCTAGTATCTCCTACCCACTGCAATTACAAGTTCACATACTTGGTTAGGAGATCTATACGCTTGATATAGGCAAATCAAGCCTTGGGCTATAAAGGATAAGTTGTAATTTCTATTTTCTTTCTTGTTCCCTATCATTGTTTGTACTCTCCTTGCTACTCCTAGGTTGGAGGTTGCGGATTGGAGAGGGTGAAGATCTTCTTGGCGAAGAAGGAGACTTTGAGCTACTTCAGAAGGCTGGTGCAATGGGAGGTTACTTCTAGAGAGGAAGGCTACTTCAAGGGGGAGCTTGAAGTTACTTCATAGAAGGCTACCTCAAAGTTGGTGTACCTACTTCAGGGTGAAGGCTGCTCAAAGGGTGTAAAGGAAAGTATTGTATTTTGTATAAATCCCCGAGAGGTAATAAAATAAATACTTTCAAATCCCGGTTGGGTAAGCAACCGGGTAGTGGACTGACAACTATAGTATTTGCTATAGTTGGAACCACTCTAAACACCTGTCTCTTTCTTCTAATTTCAATTGTGGTTGTTTGAATTCAATAAATTGTTAAAATAATTCAAAAACTCTATTCACCCCCCCTCTAGTAGTTTTTCAATTGGTATCAGAGCAGGGCTTCAAGGAACCCTAACAAGGTCTTGAAGAAATGGGTGACGGAGTACTCAACAACCTCAACATTGAAGGGACACTTGTTGCTAGGCCCCCAGCGTTCGATGGAACAAACTACCAATATTGGAAGAGAAGGATGCAATTCTACTTCCAAGGCATCAACTGGGATTTATGGAGAATGGTGTCTACTCCATATATGCTTCCTCAAAATGAATTTGCGGAATGGGATGCAAACACGGTAAAGCTGGCCCAAATGAATGCAAAAACTGTAAGCATTTTATATTGCTCTATTTCGGTAGGAGAATTTAATAGAATATCTAATTGTGATACAGCATATGATATTTGGCATAGACTGTCCATAACCTATGAAGGTACAGTCCAAGTCAAAAATTCCACGATTAGCATGTTTAAACAAAAATTTGAACACTTTCGTATGGATACTAATGAATCAATTAGTGAAATGTTTGCAAAATTCTCTACTATTGTTAATGGTTTGAGTGCATTAGGAAAACCTATTCCTGAAGAAGATCAGGTATCAAAGATCCTTCGTTCACTTCCTCTAAAATATAAGCCAAAGGTGACAGCCATTGAAGAAGCAAACGACCTCACTCAACTGAAAATGGAGCAACTTATTGGCAACTTAGAAGCTCATGAAGCAACTCTAGAAGAAGAAGAAAGAAGAGCACGTGAAATTCAGCAAGGGAAAAAGAAGGATTTGGCTCTAAAATCTTCAAAAGCTGTCACACAAGAAAGTGAGGAGTCAAGTGAAGAAGAGGGAGAAGAAACCTTGATAGTAAATGGTAAGAAATACAAAAGATTTAAATCTAACAAAATTTCCAGCTCTTCTTCTACCCCTCCTAGGTGCTTTGAATGTGGAAAGAAAGGGCATTTCAAGAATGAATGTCCTAAAGTAAAGAAAGGAAAGAAAAACTCACACAAGAAGAAGGGAGAAAAAGCCTATAAAGCTGCATGGGACGAATCAAGTGACAGTGAAAGCGGAGAAGAAACCGTGGATTGTCTAATGGCAAGAGAAGATGATGAAAACTCTCAAGAGGTAAGCCTACTTGATCTTTCTAAAGAAGAGTTAGTCACTAGTCTACAAGAAATTCATGACAAGTATGTTGATGTCAAGAAGAAACTAAAGAAGGCTATAAAATCAAATGATGAGCAAATTGCTAAATTAGAAAATCTTTCTTCTGAAAAGAATAACATTGATCTTGAGAATTTATCTTTAAAAACATCTTTAGATGATTACACTAGAAAGCTACTCACTCTAGAAACAAATGTTGATCTCCTTTCTAAAGAAAAGACTGATTTGATAGCTAAACTAAAAGATTTCCAGACTCAACCTATTTTGTGTAACCATCTAGACTATGAAAATGTTATAAAAGAAAGAGATTCATTGCTATCTGATTTAGATCAAGCAAGAAAAGATTTACACAAGAAAATGAATAATATTGCTCAGCTGCAAAAAGAACTTCATGAGTTAAGAAGAAAAGATATACTTGATAACATTCTAAGTATTGGTACTGTTTTCAACGAAAGAAAAGGTTTGGGATATGCTCCAAAGAAAAATCAACCTAAAAGAACTCAAACTAGGTTTGTACCCAAGAACATAATGGCTAGAAAAAGAAATGAAGTTGACTCTATTACCTGCCATTTTTGTTTACGTCTTGGACACTATTCCTTTTCATGCCCTTATAAAACTAAGGATTCCGAATTAGTTTGGGTCCCAAGACCTCAAACTTAGTAGAGTCAAATAAAATTTAGTTGAGATATGACCAAAAAGCTCAATCTTGCTATTTATATTGTCTTATCTCAACTAAACAAAAGATTTTATGCTCATTGGTAATTTTCTGTATTATTGTACTAAAACAGTAACTTAGTCGGTCGAAGAATTGTCGACCGAACCATTAATCGGTCAAAGTATTGTCGACCGACCGAATGTCTGTAACATATCAAAATTTACAGCAATTATTTCGGTCGAAAACTGTTCAACCGAGCTATATTTCTGTGTTTTCTGGTTTTGTATCAGTAATCTTCTCGATCGACAAATTGTCGACCGAGACATATGTCGGTCGAACAATTGTCGACCGACCGGACTTCTGATTCAGAACTTTTATACAAATATGTATTTAAATGATTCTAACCATATCAGACCATCACATGGGTACCAAAATCTACATTTTAATGCAGGAATGGGTGGTTGACAGTGGATGTTCCAAACATTTGACCGGAAACAAGGATGCATTCCAAACTTTTGAAGAAAAGAAAAGTGGAACAGTCACCTTTGGAGACAATGGTAAGGCCAAAATCATTGGAATAGGTAATGTTGGTACAAACCTCGAAATTAAGAATGTTCTACTTGTTGATGGTTTGCACCATAACTTGATAAGTGTTAGCCAATTATGTGATAGTGGTTATGATGTTTTATTTAACAAAACCTGCTGCAAGTTATTAATAGAAAATACTACAAAAGTTGTTTATGAAGGAAATAGAGTTGGAAATCTTTATATTCTTAAACCTAACTCTATGAAAACAGTAGTGGGAAAATGCCTACTTGCAAATGACAATACCTTACAAATATGGCATAAAAAGCTAGGACATGCTAGTTCACATGTTATCAAAAAGTTAGTGAAATATGATCTTGTTCGTGGATTGCCTACTTTATCTTTTGATCAAGTTGAAAACTGTGAACCATGCACAATGGGAAAGCAAACCAAAACATCTTTCAAATCAAAACATGTACTTAGCACCAGTAGATCATTAGAATTAATTCATATGGATTTATTTGGACCAATGAGGACACAATCAATCGGTGGTAAGAGATACTATTTTGTTATTGTTGTTGATTATAGTAGATATACATGGGTACATTTTATTGCAACTAAAGATGATACTATTCATGTTTTTATGCAATTTTGTTCCAAGATTGAAAATCTCTTACAAAATAAAATATGTACCATTAGAAGTGATCCTGGTGGGGAATTTGAAAATCATACATTTGAAGAGTTTTGTACATCTCAAGGATACACTCATAATTTTTCTGCTCCACGCACCCCACAGCAAAATGGTATAGTTGAAAGGAAAAATCGATCACTACAAGAAATGGCTAGAACTATGATGCTTGAACATAACACACCCAAAACCTTTTGGGCTGAAGCTGTAAACACTGCATGCTATGTGCTAAATAGAGTAACTGTTCACTCTCATTTAAAGAAAACTCCATATGAACTAATACATTCTAAGAAACCTAGAGTTGACTATTTTCATACCTTTGGCTCCACATGTTATATCTTAAATACCAAAGACGATAGAGATAAGTTTGACTCAAAATCACACAAAGCATTCTTTTTGGGATATTCCACTTCTAGTAAAGCTTTTAGAGTATATAACACTATATCTAGAAAAGTTGAGGAATTTATTCATGTTTCTTTTCATAAAGAATCCCCATCTGAAAATCTAGAAATCATAGATCTCACTAATCAATTCGAAAATTTAAACATACCAAACGATAGTGAGAAAGGTGCTACAAATAATCACCAAACTGAACCACAACCTACACCTAGACTTATTAAAGATCATCCTCAAGAATTAATTATTGGAGATCCTAATGATAAAGTCAAAACTCGTTCTTCCTTTAAAGATGTTGCAAACATGGCTTTTGTTTCTATCATTGAACCTAAAAAGATATCTGAAGCTCTTAAAGATGACTATTGGATAATAGCCATGCAAGAAGAATTGAATCAATTCACTAAAAATGATGTATGGGATTTAGTTCCTAAACCACAAGATAAAACCATAATAGGAACTAAATGGGTTTTTAGGAACAAGCTAAATGAGTCAGGAGAAGTAATAAGGAATAAAGCTCGGTTAGTAGCACAAGGATATAATCAACAAGAAGGAATAGATTTTGATGAAACATATGCACCCGTAGCTAGACTTGAAGCCATTAGAATGTTACTAGCTATTGCTGCCCATAAAAACATCAAACTCTATCAAATGGATGTCAAAAGTGCTTTTCTAAATGGCATCATTCAAGAAGAAGTTTATGTTGCCCAACCACCTGGTTTTGAAATTCCAGAAAAAGGTGACTATGTTTATAAACTTAAGAAAGCACTTTATGGTTTAAAACAAGCACCTAGAAATTGGTATGAAAGGCTCAAAACATATCTTTTTGATAATGGTTTTTCTATTGGAAATTCAGATTCTACTTTATTTTTCAAAACATATACATCTGATTTCCTAGTTGTGCAAATATATGTTGATGACATTATTTTTGGAGCTTCAAATGATTCATTGTGCACACAATTTAGTGATATTATGCAAAAAGAATTTGAAATGAGCCTCATGGGTGAACTAACTTTCTTTCTTGGTTTTCAAATTAAGCAAACATATGCCGGAATATTCATAAGCCAAGAAAAATATACTAAAGAACTCTTAAAACGTTTTGGGATGGATCAATGCAAACATGCTACTACTCCTATGGCTACTTCTGTCAAAATTGATAAGGATGAAAATGGGGAACCTATTGATGATTCCTTATATAGAGCCGTGATTGGAAGTTTGCTTTAATTAATGGCTTCTAGACCGGACATTATGTTTTCTGTTGGTCTTTGTGCTCGATTTCAATCACAACCTATGCATTCTCATTTTCTAGCAGTTAAACGAATTCTTCGTTACCTAGCCGGTACTACTTGCTTTGGTTTATGGTATCCAAAAGGACAATCCTTGGATTTCAAAGCTTATACTGATGCGGATTATGCTGGTTGTCGACTTGATCGCAAGAGTACTAGTGGTGGCTATTTCTTATTAGGGAGAGCTTTAGTATCTTGGTTTAGCAAGAAACAAAATACGGTTGTCCTATCTACAACTGAAGCTGAATATATGGCAGCTGGGTCTTGTTGTGCTCAAGTGCTTTATATGCAACAAGTGTTAAGCGATTATGGTTTTAATCTTTCATCTACGCCTATTTTTTGTGACAACACAAGCGCCATAAACTTAGCACACAATCCTATTTTACACATCCGAGCTAAACATATTGAAATCCGTCATCATTTTTTAAGGGATCACATCTCCAAAAATCATGTTTCCCTTCATCATGTTGATACGGAAGATCAATTGGCTGATATTTTTACAAAACCACTTCCACTAGATCAATTTAACAACATTAGGAAGCAATTGCTTATCACTCCTTTGGAGGATGTTTTCTTTGATATTTGTGCTACTTAAACAAAAACTCTTGTTTACATTTTTGGCTTTTAAATGGACATCTTTTTCATTAGATTTGATGGGATATCTAATTAAGGGGGAGTTTTTATTCTTAACGGTTATCTTTTTGAAATGACAAAGGGGGAGAGATAAATATAAAACTAAAATTTAGTAATTATGTAAAACTCAATTAATGAGTTTCATAAATAAACTCTTGGCTTTACATTGAAAGTTGCTATATTCCCAAATGATCTGGATTTCATGTTCCATAATTCATGGGGAATAATAAGCACACATTTTATACACAAGAGAAAAAGCTACAAAAGGTAATCTAAAGGTATGAAACTCATATGTCTTATATTTCCTTTATTTATATTTTGGAAATGTTTGTCATCTTCAAAAAGGGGGAGATTGTTGGCTAAATGGACATCTATAAATCCCTTTGTTTTGATTATGACAAACATTTCATTCTTATTAATCTAACGAGCTACTTGAGTGTGCAGGATGACAAAGCAACAAGGGAAAATCTACAAGCTTACATATTTATAATTTCATGCAATGTAATCACTGTTGTAAAAACTTGTACAAAAATATAATGTACAAGTACTTAGAATTGCATGTAAATCAAGCGTTAGATTCTCCCTAGCTAAACACCACAGTTAGACAAGTCATCCCATTCAAATAGGATTACTTATGCACACTTACACACATAATTAGTGCCTAAATTGAAACCTTGAAACAGGATCAATCTCGGTCGACAAACTCCTTGACCGAGACACTCTCGGTCGACAATCTTCTCGACCGAGAAAGATCCAAAGTAGCCGTTAGACACAACAGACAAGTTAGTTGGCAGTTGATGAAAGACGTTGCAAATCACTTGTTCCAAAGAGCCTGTCGGTCGACAAAAGTTCGACCGAGTAGGTGTCTCGGTCGACCATTTGTCGACCGAGATGGTCTCTGACAGCAACTGCAGAATTAATTAATTAGCCGTTGTTAAAGCAACAACTTTGTACCTAACGGCTAGTTAAGCACTTAGAAACCCCTAGAAGTTGTCTAGAATGTCCTTAAGCATCCTTAGGCCATTCCTATAAATAGGACAAGCCATAGGACACCTAAACTCACTTGTTTACACTTGCTACACTTGAGAAACCTTTGAGTATACTTTGTGCAATCTGTTGTGAGCAAATTGAGCTTTGTGAACATTGGCTACTTTCTTCTTTAGCTCATAATTCGTGTCCTATAGGCTAGTATCTCCTACCCACTGAAATCACAAGTTCACATACTTGGTTAGGAGATCTATACGCTTGATATAGGCAAATCAAGCCTTGGGCTATAAAGGATAAGTTGTAATTTCTATTTTCTTTCTTGTTACCTATCATTGTTTGTACTCTCCTTGCTACTCCTAGGTTGGAGGTTGCGGATTGGAGAGGGTGAAGATCTTCTTGGCGAAGAAGGAGACTTTGAGCTACTTCAGAAGGCTGGTGCAACGGGAGGTTACTTCTAGAGAGGAAGGCTACTTCAAGGGGGAGCTTGAAGTTACTTCATAGAAGGCTACCTCAAAGTTGGTGTACCTACTTCAGGGTGAAGGCTGCTCAAAGGGTGTAAAGGAAAGTATTGTATTTTGTATAAATCCTCGAGAGGTAATAAAATAAATACTTTCAAATCCCGGTTGGGTAAGCAACCGGGTAGTGGACTGACAACTATAGTATTTGCTATAGTTGGAACCACTCTAAACACCTGTCTCTTTCTTCTAATTTCAATTGTGGTTGTTTGAATTCAATAAATTGTTAAAATAATTCAAAAACTCTATTCACCCCCCCTCTAGTAGTTTTTCAATTGGTATCAGAGCAGGGCTTCAAGGAACCCTAACAAGGTCTTGAAGAAATGGGTGACGGAGTACTCAACAACCTCAACATTGAAGGGACACTTGTTGCTAGGCCCCCAGCGTTCGATGGAACAAACTACCAATATTGGAAGAGAAGGATGCAATTCTACTTCCAAGGCATCAACTGGGATTTATGGAGAATGGTGTCTACTCCATATATGCTTCCTCAAAATGAATTTGCGGAATGGGATGCAAACACGGTAAAGCTGGCCCAAATGAATGCAAAAGCTGTAAGCATTTTATATTGCTCTATTTCGGTAGGAGAATTTAATAGAATATCTAATTGTGATACAGCATATGATATTTGGCATAGACTCTCCATAACCTATGAAGGTACAGTCCAAGTCAAAAATTCCAAGATTATCATGTTTAAACAAAAATTTGAACACTTTCGTATGGATACTAATGAATCAATTAGTGAAATGTTTGCAAAATTCTCTACTATTGTTAATGGTTTGAGTGCATTAGGAAAACCTATTCCTGAAGAAGATCAGGTATCAAAGATCCTTCGTTCACTTCCTCTAAAATATAAGCCAAAGGTGACAGCCATTGAAGAAGCAAACGACCTCACTCAACTGAAAATGGAGCAACTTATTGGCAACTTAGAAGCTCATGAAGCAACTCTAGAAGAAGAAGAAAGAAGAGCACGTGAACTTCAGCAAGGGAAAAAGAAGGATGTGGCTCTAAAATATTCAAAAGCTGTCACACAAGAAAGTGAGGAGTCAAGTGAAGAAGAGGGAGAAGAAGCCTTGATAGTAAATGGTAAGAAATACAAAAGATTTAAATCTAACAAAATTTCCAGCTCTTCTTCTACCCCTCCTAGGTGCTTTGAATGTGGAAAGAAAGGGCATTTCAAGAATGAATGTCCTAAAGTAAAGAAAGGAAAGAAAAACTCACACAAGAAGAAGGGAGAAAAAGCCTATAAAGCTGCATGGGACGAATCAAGTGACAGTGAAAGCGGAGAAGAAACCGTGGATTGTCTAATGGCAAGAGAAGATGATGAAAACTCTCAAGAGGTAAGCCTACTTGATCTTTCTAAAGAAGAGTTAGTCACTAGTCTACAAGAAATTCATGACAAGTATGTTGATGTCAAGAAGAAACTAAAGAAGGCTATAAAATCAAATGATGAGCAAATTGCTAAATTAGAAAATCTTTCTTCTGAAAAGAATAACATTGATCTTGAGAATTTATCTTTAAAAACATCTTTAGATGATTACACTAGAAAGCTACTCACTCTAGAAACAAATGTTGATCTCCTTTCTAAAGAAAAGACTGATTTGATAGCTAAACTAAAAGATTTTCAGACTCAACCTATTTTGTGTAACCATCTAGACTATGAAAATGTTATAAAAGAAAGAGATTCATTGCTATCTGATTTAGATCAAGCAAGAAAAGATTTACACAAGAAAATGAATAATATTGCTCAGCTGCAAAAAGAACTTCATGAGTTAAGAAGAAAAGATATACTTGATAACATTCTAAGTATTGGTACTGTTTTCAACGGAAGAAAAGGTTTGGGATATGCTCCAAAGAAAAATCAACCTAAAAGAACTCAAACTAGGTTTGTACCCAAGAACACAATGGCTAGAAAAAGAAATGAAGTTGACTCTATTACCTGCCATTTTTGTTTACGTCTTGGACACTATTCCTTTTCATGCCCTTATAAAACTAGATGTCCCACCAACTAGATGTAGTGAAGAGCATGTGAATTTTGTTAAGAATCACCCAATATATGGTATTAAATATCCAACACTTGTGCTTTAGACAATGGAAGGATAGACCCTCAATACATTATGTGCCTCAAAGCCAACACATTTTGCACATGTTAAAAAAAGATGAGAACAAGTTCTGTAAAAGTAGAACATGTTGTGTCACCAAGAAATTGATGTGTGTGTGGGGTGCACACTTGGGATAAAAATCTTTGTATACCTTAATTAACATGATATATTACACAAGACTATCTGCAAGAGTACAATATCAAAATATAGTATAGAGAAAGCAAGTTTGGGGTCAATCCACATGGATTATGGTAGGATGGGGTCAATCCACATGGATTATGGTAGGACAATATAATCTAGGTTGTCTATTTAGGTTTCTAGAGTGGTGATTAGGGTTTCTAGGGTTTGATAGGGGCTTTGAGTCACACTACGGTGAACAAGAAAGGAAGAAAAACAAGAATAAAACCTAATCTAACCCTACATAATCAATGCTAATTAACAAACTAAGAGAACAACTCGACTAAGTACCAATCACTAATAAGAGAGAGAAAGAGAAATTAACTAAATTAGTAATTATGCTAAGAAAGTAAGCCAAAAACTACACTAAGAAATTAATGAATCAAACCTTCGTACAAGCAATGAAGCAATAATTACTTAGTCTAGAAAGAACCAACTAACATGAACACGCAATGGGTTAATTAACTAGAAAGAGAGCAAATTAGGGTTTAATCAAATAGATGGGGTAGTGGGCCATTTTGGGGATGGATATGCAACAATCAACCATGTCATAGGGTCCTATCATGCACAAAAATTCAACAAGTAGCTGTAAAACCAATCAACAAGAAATAGTGTAGAGCATTAATCCTATGCTATTAGTTGTCCATAGATGGCATGGTTCTATATAGGGGAACTAGTCCCTATCAATTCCCATGTATACTTAAAAGGTTCTATTAACTAAGGAATAGGTAGACATAGATCTAGATTATCCAAGTCTAGGTTTCTAGATGTGATCTTCCTAATACACTTAGGGACAATGAGTGGTGTGGAGTATAGGCGAAATGCATATCACCACTCACTATCTCCATCTAACCACTAAGCAAGCCTTTTTGCTAAGTATATATTGAAGAACACATCTAGTCACTTAGATCTCTCACCCTAGGGTAGTGTAATAGAGAGATAAAAGAAAATGGAAAAAATAACTAAGGTTCCTCTAAAGAACTTAGCACTAATCCCACCAAACAACCCAAAATTACCCTTTTCTCTATGCCTTATGTGATTCCACAACTCAAACAACCATATCAAGAGGTGGGGTAGGAGAAAAAGAAATAATATAGCATTAGACAACGAAATAAGAGTTTGGGGCACCAACATTTCCCAATATGGTATCATAATTACATATTTCCCCCAAAATAACCTACGTAGGGGACTTAGCTACTCACGATCAAGGAAATAACAATATAAAGGGAAGGAGAGGATAGAAATTTTGTGAACATGGATGAATGATCTCCACTCTTATCCTTTAGCAGCTCCAAGATCCTCCTCCTCCTCCTCCTCATCTAAGTGGGTGGAAAGGCCATTAAAGTGGAAGAGCTATTGTTAAAACATGGCTTTTTGCATGCATTTATACAATTGTTTCAATAAAAGGGACATATTGGAAATTTGGTGTGCTTTATTTTAAAATTATGATTTTCTTGTGTAAATTTCCCTTTGCTATGGATTTCGTGATTTCTATTAATTTTGTTGATCCAATAATGGATATAAGGGAAAAGAAAGAAAGAAAATCCCATATAAGAAAAAGGCAAATGGTAATGGATAATAAATAATATACTTGTGAGAATTGTATGGAATTCTCTAGAAAGTGGTATGGATGGCCACTAATGTATTGATTTCAGATTCACATGATTCCTAATAAGAAAAGTCATCAAATAAAGAATATAGAAAAGTTAGAAAGAGAAAAGGGTTCTTTTAATTCCTAAAATGTGCCTTATAAGAAGGAGACTTGGATATTAAGAAAAGTATCTTTTCTTTTTGAGTTATGGTCTCAAACCTTGATCAAACTAGATAAAGTCATTAAACACTTTACCTTAAAATTTCGGATTAAATGATAAACATAATAGGAGATATGGATTTCACAAAAATCCTTAAAGTGAGAGGATTATGGAGAATATGCATTAAATATCACAATTTGATTCACACTGAAACTAAATTCAAATAACTTATTTGGTTACACAGATTGGTAGTGGTTGGATCTTGATCCAACTATAGACTGGTCATCTCCCAACTCATGTTGTATCTGTAAAGGAGGAGCAGGTAGACAGAAATTTCTAAACCAAATTCCTCACCATTCAATGCATGAGAGAGTTTAGAAAGTTGTCCTTTGGTTTCGTGGGTTCAGGGATAACACACCTACCTTGATTTTTCTTGGTTTAAAGATGTCTAGAAGATTTTCCCACATCGTCTGTAGAAACAGGACCATCCCCCATGGCCCAGATCTATATGTAGGGGTATATATCCCTCTACGAGATCACAATTGTGCTTGCAAGGCCCCACTAGACTCCATGACTAACTCCCCTGCCTCCAATTGTTCTCCAAATCTCACCTCCATTTCTCCTTTCTCCTTTGCATACCTTGAAGGACTTCTCTATCATCTCCCTCTCTAGCTACTCCCTGACCAATTGAGGTAGTCGATAGCTTAAATGAGACTAGGGGAAGGTGTTGGCATCCTTGCCTGCCTCTCTAAAGATCAGAAGTCAGAAGTCAATAACAAGGTTGACTCATGTCAGGCCTACTTGTGAAGGATCAAGGTAAAAGTCAAGTACTGTTGAAAGGACCTCCCTACCCCGAAAGTTCTGAATATAAGGTAAGGGTTATAAATGTCTTTTAACCCTCTTTCCACACTCCCTCTCTTCTCAGACACACAATGCGAGCAGGTCACATGGCTTCAGTCGATAGGCTCGGCCCAGATGAGTTCACAGGATAAAACCAGGGCTCATTGCCTAGGTGGCAAGCCCCCATTGGTAGAAATGAATTAATTTTATAAAAATTATAGTAAATTATAGGAAGGTCCCGTAAAGGCACATAATATATGAATCATTCTCAAAAACATAAGAGGAATGTGATAAAAATATAATCAAGACCTAATTTTATCTCTAGTTAAAAAAGCACCCAAAGTTAATATCTGTAATGTATTTAATGCATAAAACCCTAATGTCTATGCTTTGATGATCTTAATATGTTCAACTGATCTTAGGAATCAAAATGTAACCTTTTTGGATAAAAAGGATAACTTGCATCTAATTTGAGAGTGATAATTCTTAGATTGACAAAATTAGGGTTTCCTTGAGTCAAAGATTTATATGATGATAAAATTAGGGGTTGTAAACCGAAAGAGCATGAAAAGTGGTGATTAGGGTTTGGGAAGCCAAACCTTAGTGAAACCCTAAGTTGACCCCAAACCATAACTTGGAGCCCAAGTCAGTATTAATGGTAGTTTTTGAATGAAATAATAATACATGGGTATTATACTTTAATTTCAGGACAATTGCTTGATTGGTTGCTTTGTTGCCCTTTTTGCTTGGACATCAAGTAATCTTGAAAAAGGTATGTGGTTACACCTATGAATACCCACATTTGTTTGTCAGTGTTTTTTGAGGGTTGTCAGATTGATTACAAATCAAATTGTTGGATGTTTAGTTAATTTCCTACAAACTATAAAGGCCTTATGGATATGACATGATCTATGATTAACTTACTCAAACCCCTCATACCAACTATGGAAGTTTGAGAAATGAGTAAGAAAGAAAAAGTCATTGAGAAGACTAGGGAAAAACACTAGATTGGGATGGTCACATTAGAACCAAGCCCCAGATTGGGATGGTCATATGAGGTCCAGCCCCAGATTGGGAAGACCAATATGGCCCCTAGCTCCAGAATGAGAAGGTGGCCTAACGTCCACAGTAGGGAAAAGACCCTAAGAAGGGTACCCTAGAGGTTGAGTAAAATGGGTTGAGAAGTTATGGTGAAAATGTAAATTTTGATTCTATAACAATAATTGATGTGAATATGTTGTTACACTTAGATGCAATTATTTTTTCACCGACACATACAAGTATAACTTTTTATACTGATAGAGTCTTGTTTCTTGACGTTTTAGGATAATCTGCTATTATTCTACAAGTTTGATGAGAAATGGATCTTCAGATAAGGATGTACCAAAGCAAAAAATCTTATGTAATCTTGATTGAATAAATAGTTAGCTTTTATTTCCGGTTCCATACAGTTTTTTTCCCTTTCCAATGTAACTCCATAGTGGAGGGTTTACCTTTCATATTGTTGAATTTTTTCCCATTGAGTGAAATTTATTATTATTTTTCGTTAATTGCTAAACCATTAATCATGTGTTGGAGTAATGGACCTTGTCCTCTTAGTCCACCTTAATTGGGTATAATGGGTATAAGAGGGGAGGGGGTCGTTACAGCTATGGTGAAGACCTAGAAAAATAGGATTTTTGAGGTGGATTGTGGGAGGATATGCAATAAATGAAATGGATAGGAGTGGGTGGTGGATATGAAGGCTTGGAGTATCTAGTCTTAGACTCCCAACCATTACTAATGTATATATAGTATCCTAAGAAGTCTAGGGTTAAGTGGGGGTAAACTGGAAAAATGATAGGTAGGAAGCATTAGGTTTAGGTGGATAGCACAACCGTGGTGGTCACCAAGGTCATGGAGGGTAAGGATAGGAACAATCTCCATGGTTGGAAATAGTTATGGTGGCAAATGTAAAAGGTTAAATAGATTTGAGGTTTTGGAAGTGGAGTGACATGGGCATGTTGGGAACCATATATGTGATGGCTTGAGAGAATAAAGATGTCGTGGTGATTGGATGTCCTGGGTCTTGGTCAAGACTATGATTTTCACTCTGGTAGAATGGACGTGGCACATCTTCTAAGTGTTCATCTGTGGTTCTCCTTGCTTGAGCTTGTTCCTTGGTCACTTGAGGTAAGTTGCGGTAGCATTAGGTATCACTTAGGTAGGGATCCTCCATGGTTCAGGAATTTTTGGGGTCATCTTTATCCTCTCCTTTCCATCAATAAGTTCTGAAATACCTATAGAAACATGCAAGGAGACAACATCCATTTTACATATCGCATTGTGAATAAGAGGAAAAATAGCATAAAATGGAGATACAAACTAGGGCTCCATCAATGACAGGGTGTGTGTACTCTTCGTTAAAAAATTAAGTGTTACTAAGGCAAGGAATGACGTGCCCCTGTGACATCACGTCATGCCATATGGTGTGTTGAAAAGCCAAAGACTCTGATAATAACCGAGTCTTGCACCTACCCTAATATGACATGCAACTATTAAATAAAAAATTGGGTGAGTTCTGAACCCATACACATTGTGCCCTACTACGAACATGCCATGTATCATAATTGGAGTTCTAAGTTCTATAAGGGGTGGAGTGTTGATATAGGAAACACATCGTTCCCTAGGTTGACATCCCTATCCCACTTTGCAAGCGTGCATCACTGCAATCCCTCCTTTTCTGCCATCTTCTGCTGCTAAAATTTGAGATGTCTCCTGACAACTCTACTCATCCTCTTCATGAATGTAAGGAGAAACATGACCAGAGAAAGGGAGGAATCACCTCCATCTGAGCATCAATGCTCCCTAAAGTGGAGAGTAGAGAATATTCCACAAGGGAGTGCGTATCATCCACCAGATCCCCCTTTTCCTAGTACAACATCATCAAGCTCCATCAACTTTCACCTTGCCTCACTCCCCTTGCCTCTCCCAAAAACCAATGCCATTACAAATACCCTCGCTCCAAATATACCAGTATAAAATGAGCCTCTACTTGCACACATTATGCATAATACCAAAAAGATGACCATCTACTGATCTTAGATATTTTGAGCAGCACATCATGCCCTAACCCAAGACACCTAAGTTGCTTCCATTTTCAAGCACCTAACCACCTTTACTTCAGCCACCATCATGGTCTAAAGTAGGGGAGAAGGCGAGCACCACATATGAGATACATCTGGAATTAGGGTATCCAATCCCAAACCCGAGATGGGGGAGATGGAAAGTGAAGAAGAACAAGACACCTACATAATGGTTCTCTTTATGCTAGAATATAAGGAAGAGCTTAAGAGGTTTCCAAAACTCATTTCTCGCCACCTTCACACTATGGGACTTCTATGCAAAGAGATGTTAGAGGAGTTTCACTTAATTGAGGAGGTCAACCCCTTCTTGCATAACATATACAATCTTCATGTAGTCTCGAAGGGTAATACAAAGACCTACCACACTACAACTATCTAATTTCTTACTATTATACAAAAACTGGATAATTGGGATAATCATATGATTGATTTCCACATTAATAATAAAAAAATATACTTTGTTAGAAAAGATTTTTGCAAGAAAAATGGGGTTTTTATGAGGATTACGTAATTAGCATCATCCCTGATGTTAATTATAAAACCTTCTACATTATGATCACAAATAGTTTGTTGTACAACCCAAAAGAAGCTATGACCACCCACAATCACAGTGTTGTACTTCATACCCTCTTTTAGGTCTTATCCAACACCATATTTGGGATGAATGAGACACAAGAGGTGCTTTCCAAGGATGAGCTATATGTTTGTGGGGTTTATATAGAACAAGCATAACATTTGTGTAGGTCCATTTGTATTGGATAAACTTGTGAGGGTGGCTGCAGGCAAGAAGTCTAATGGGGACATCACAATCTGGGGCCTCATCTCCAAGCTACCCAAAAAATATTGAAGTAGTTCCCAAATTTCCTACTCTTGAGGTAAATGACCTATTTGAAACTCAAATTTTAATTGCTACCATTATTCTAAGGTATAATGTAGGGAGCAAGAAATATAATATTAAAATACATGGTCATCCACATGCCTCCTTCTCCCTATTCAACTTAGATCGGGTCACATTGTATGTTTCAAATAACCTAAAGTGACCTTCCATCAAATTTCTTGCCTTTCTAGAATTATCCTCCATGAAGACCCATATAGAGTATACATGATCACCCATTACCGACAACAGACATACATCTTCATGTCTTCTTCTTTCTTGCAATAGTCAACCCGATCGACCCACCAAGACATGGATATCCATGCCGTCCACTAAAACTACTATGATATGTCTTTTATCCTTGTATAGATGGATTCTTGGAATATCATCCAATAATACTATGTAGACATATATGATTCATAGGGGGCCCAAACGATCAACATGACCACACTTGGTCCACTTGGACATGATAATAATTGGGTCCTCTTATCGTAAAGCCTCTTAGTTTCTGTCTAGTTGTTCCTTGTGTAAGCCTATCATTGTAGTGTAAACACTATTTCAAATAAACTTGTGGTGTGGTGGAAGCTAGACTTTCTTCTCAATTGTCTATTTTATCTTTTCATTTTTCATTCATGCCATGTTCTTGCATCACATCTATCTTCCTATTTCATTTATGCATCTCACGTGTGAACTTTGTTATCATGTTTTTTGTTGGTTATGCTTGTTGTCTATTTTTTCATGTAGGTTAGGTACATCTAAATCTATTATTTGTGTGTAGCTACAAGTTTAATAGAGGTAAAAGCTAGGTCTTTGGAAATTTGAAAGAAAAAGATCATCTAAAATGGCATATGAATCCATTGTTGAATTAATTTATCATCTTAGTCCATTGCCCATATCATTACATTGTTTATACTTTGGGGAGATAATAATGAGAATAAGCATGCAACACAATGAAAATTTTGAATTTGAACTTGTCAACTTGAAATTTTTGTAGTGTTGCAATTTATTCAAAGACACAAATGATGAAGATGACTGATGTTCAAAATGAATTTAATTATGGATAATTTTGTGATATAAGGAACCAACCCTCCTCTCTATCATCTTGAATTAACCAATCTAGAGTACTCCATTACATGACCCTAATTACTAATCTACTTAGGACAACTAATATGTAGAATGTACCACATCTTGTTTCCATCATTCAGAGAAGAGGATATAAATTGACCACCTAGCATGCCAACCTAGATTTAACCAACAATCCGGTCATGATGGTTGGGTTGTAAAAATTTGAATTAAAAATTTTGAATATTTCAAAACCAATAAAAGAGGCAATAAAAACCCACTTAGCATGCCAACCTAGTTAAAATTATCTCTATGTCTTGATGATTGGGTACCTTGATCTTTATTGAGAAAAATAGATCCAATGTTTCCCTTATGTGAAATTGCCGAAATTCTTTCATATGGAAACAAGGGGTGAAGTTGTGTTTAGATGAAGAGTACCTAGGTGGGTGTGAATCATTATGTTTGTTGTTGGAGGTAAATCATAGCATGAGATATTTGATACACCCAAACTACACATAGAAAATGGAAGTGTACGTATCGAGTAATATAGGCCTAAGAAGGCCCAGATGTCGAACTTAGGGAAACTTAAATTCAAAGACTACTACTAACTGTAATGCGATCAACTAGACTGAAGAAAACTTTGAATGAAGGTTTAATTATCTAAAGCATAGAAATAAATCTAAGGTTACTGCTATTTGATCACGATTGGTGTGAATTCCTTAGAATTATGATTTCACCTCGACTAACATTGCAGTTAACAATATGTCATTAATAAATATCTCTCCTAACCCTGGACAAAGAAACCTATAGAGAGAATTACCCGCTCTCATGACATAATTCACTACCTAATATAATACCAATCTCACTCTCATAATGATTGTGTTATTAGTTAGGTGCTTTATTGAAAACTCTGGGTAATCTCTTCACATCCGTAAGCCTGCTTTCTCATAGGGCGATATAAAACATATATTTCTATTAATTTTCCAACCCTTAATACCTCTATCAAAGCAATTAATAGTCTGTTAAGCTACCTATGATGGCCAAGCATAGATAAATCATGATACTCTCCTAGAAATATGTCCAAACATTAAGAGAAAATTATATATTAATGCATAAAAGTCAATTACAATGAATAACACAGTTACTCTTGGGTCCTAAGGAACAAGGGGATTAGCCCCACATGAGTTCTATGGTCAAATACATAAGAGAGGAGAATAAAACATCAAGAGAATTAGATAATTAAAGAAACCCCCTGGAGAAACTGGTCTGGATGACTCCCTTTGGTGAACAGAGTGATTTTGTATCTTTCAACTGCAAATCTGCCCACTTGAGGTACCTGAATCGTCCAGAACGTGGTTGTCTCCTTCACTTTATCCTCTTCTTTCTCTCGACTACTATCCAACAAAATAGAACGTGCTCCTAAGGTCTATCCGAACTCCACCCAAGTCATAAAAGTGACTTAGGGCATCATTAAGTGTCAACCATCAGACTAGACTTAATTTTTGATCTTCCTAATTCTTCTGGGTTGGTACTACTGAATCCCTCAATGACTACGACCACCTGTGACTTCATCGGTGCTACCGAGTTGATGTTGGTAGTGCTAATATTTCACAATAATTTCTGACTCGTTTATGATCAAGTGTATAATTTCTGGCTCCTTTTTGATCAAGTGTCGGTACCATTGACACAAACGTCTGTAGTAACAAGCTATGAAGTTTCTTCTGGAATTACCTAGAAATACACAAAATGAACATACACTCTCCAATGATATTAAATAATTACATAACATTAAAATTACACTTATTTGATGGAATTAAATATCACATGCTAATGATAACAAATAATGCACAATTTAATATGAAAATGAACAATAAATGCATAGAAATCAATAGTAAGTAGCCTATTAAAATGACAATTATCCGCTGCATCAAACTTCCATAAGCTTAAATGTTTTTCATCCTCGAGCAACACACCTTCAGATCTGTTTGAGACAAGTCAAAAAAAGGACAATAACTTGAATTTCATTTCTCAACCATCCCCACTTGACGGTCTCAAATTGGCCTATACTGATCACTAACAATCAACTACTCTTAAGCGACCAAAAATTTCCATAAAAGACGTCCACCCTTAAATCAATAAACACTATCAAGAGAGCAGTTAATATCATAGACAGTCATACATTCACTTGGTGCATCATGTGATTCCCTATTCTACATGCTCTTTTTTTAGCTACCAACTACTTGGAAGCAGATCTCCTTATAAGAATGAATGAGGAGAATAATCATTTAAGTGGCCTATTGATACGAGCAATGGATGGTATGAAGTAGGTGGGTTGTGAAGATTCACAAGTGACATATGAATATTTATGCAAAAATAAAACATGATGAACCTATATGGTGAAGAGAATGAAAAATGCATGAATCCTAATGCCTAATATTATGGGTGAAATGATGCATGTATCAAACAATCTGATCATAATAATGAGAATGAAATAAGGAAGAAAATGCATCATGTGAATGTTTCCATATCCTTGTGAAGAGTTTAGGGCATCCTTTATCCCTCTAAACTTTAACATAGTAACAAACTCTCCTTTTTTCATTTCATTGGCCCATTATTTTAGCATGATGGAATGTTATGCTTGGGCTTTACTACATATCATTCATTTTTTCTTCTTTTCTTTTTCTGAGGGTATGGATGTGTATCCCTGCTCTCAAATTTTGAAGGAAAATGATACTGACATGATATAGAAATGAAAGATATGGAATGCATGTAATCTACATGTAATTGCTATGCAACTAAAATGATATGCATATAAATTGTTTATGCATAAAAAACCGGAGCTATGAGTCATCCGCTAGGGTTTCATGCCATGAGAGGCAGCCGCGGGGGCGGCCGGGGAGGTCGTGGCGTCAGGCGCGGCTCCGCCAGTGCTGCCTCTCTCAACAATGAGTCATCGACTACCGGTTCACCAGATGCAGTCCCAGCCACTGGCGATGTATCCGTCGTCCAAGAAGACACCGTAATAGACAACACTGATCCTCCGCCACAGCAGCATACTAAATCCTATAGAGAAGCAATGATCGGGCGTCAGACTAAAGCGCCGACATCCCTATCTCAGGTGTCACCGGACCTCTTATTGCCCACTGACATCCGCATATCAAAGGATGGAGATTTACCTGCCATCGCCATCAACCCTGCGATACTGCCGCCTCTCCTTGAACTGTGGAAGTTCGCCGTGGTGATCAAAGTTATCGGCACCACTGTCAACTTCAATGCGCTGATGAACAGGATCCCGATCTTATGGCAGTTAACTGATGAGTTTAGAGCCATAGATCTCGACAAGGGGTACTATATCATACAATTAGCAAACAACGCCGACTTCATTCGTGCCCTAACCGGGGGTCCCTGGATGATCTTTAACCACTACATATCAGTGCAATCATGGTCTAAGGATTTTCGCCCCTCTGATCCCATCCCACAGAGACTGGTTGTCTAGGCTAGAGTGCCAGATCTCCCGATTTATCTCTTTCAAAATCACCTGTTATGGAGCATTGGCAACCTGATTGGACGGACGATCAAAATAGATACAACCACCCAATCTGGTCATAGGGGAAAATTTGCCCGCATCACTGTCGAAGTAGATACGTCCCAACCTCTACTTCCGGTGATTCTTCTAGACAATGAGAAGTACCAGATCGAGTACGAGAACCTCCCCACCTTCTGTATGAAGTGCGGCAGGCTCGGCCACAACGCAGGGGACTGTAAGTTCATCCCAGCCTTCCCCAACGTTAACCCATCCTCCTCTGTAGGCCCGGCCTTGAATATAGCGCCGGCCTATACACCAGACATCCATGCAAAGATGCCGAATCGACGCCCCCCTGTCGGCAAGAAAATAGTACCTCAGCCAGCAACCAGCGGTAAGCACGCGGACGCCAATGGAGCACCCCCCACAACACAACCTGTTGTTGGTGCTGCTCCCAATGAGCCCAGCAAGGATAGTGATGGGGACTGGGAGACAGTTACCCATAAGAAGAATAAGAAGAAGGAAGGGAAGCAATCTGTGGGCCAAGGGTCACAGATAAGCGCCAAGCCGCCATTATTCCCAACGACCAAATCGTCAGCAACTCACAAAGGTGGCGACAACTCAGTTATCACCCTAGTTGATGATGAAGTGAGCGAAGGAAAAGACGATGCCTTAGTTGCAGAGGCCTTTCAATTCCAAGCCTCCGTCCCCACAATCAACTCATCCGATCCACCTGTGTTCTCAGCAGGGGTGGATGGAGCAAGCAGTGGAGTCATCCTCCGTACTAGAAGAGTGGTATACCAAACGATCAACCCGGGCCGCGAACGCAAGAAGGGCAAGATCGCGCAATTTGTAGGAAGTGTGGACTATGCTTCCAGTGCTAAGAAGGGCCTCCAATTTAAAGCTAACGATGCTGATCTCGATGTCGGCATGGACGCAGCGCCTGATCCACCAGGCCTGCTCACCGCCATGCATTGAGCGTGCTGCTCGCACTCCTTCCGTGTGTTTTTAATGACTAGCATTCTCTGCTGGAACATTCAGGGAGCTGGGTCTAAAGATAAAATAGCTCTTCTAAAAGAGTATAAGAGGAAATATAAATTACAAATCTTAGTCATTCTAGAACCACGTTGCAGTGGGTTAAAGGCTGACAAGATCATTAAGAAGCTCAATTACACCTCCTCACATCGTGTGGAAGCACTCGGTTTCTCAGGCGGCATATGGGTACTTTGGGATAACAACCACTGCTCCATTGATATCTGTCAATGCCACCATCAATATGTCCACTGCCGCATCAATAATTCTTGGTTGCTAACCTTCGTCTATGGTAGTCCTAACCCCCAAAAGTGGGACCTTCTATGGCAACGCCTCACTGGTCTTGCATCCTCCATCATTGAGCCCTGGGCTCTAGTCGGTGATTTTAACACAATGCTTGATATAACTGAAAAACAAGGTGGGATGAGTTTTGACAGACGATCCAGTCTCAGATTCAATCATCTGCTCACCATGGCTGGTCTGAGGGATATGCCTTCCTCAGGCCACTTCTTCACCTTCGTCAAGGGTCATCTTCGAGAAAAACTTGATAGGACGGTTGCTAATGAGGAGTGGCTGTCCATTGAGGGAGGCATGCACATCGATGTTCTCTCCCAACTCTACAGCGATCACCACCCTATTTTTTTGTCTTGCCATCGTCAGGCGAGGCGAAGAGGTAATTTCTTCAAAACAAAAATGAGTTAGGATGTTACACCTGGCTTTGAGTCTGATCTTCTTCCAGCATGGGACAATAGCAAATCTATGACGGACGCCCTTCCTGCTTTTCAAACTGCGGCCTTGAAATGGGACTCTAATCGCATCAAACAACAGTATAAACAAAAGGACCAACTTCTCCGTAAAATTGACAAGCTTTAGGTACAACTGCAAACATCTAATTCTGTTTCTACTCAACTGCAGTGTGTTTTGCTTCAGGAACAATTGAGTTCCATTTTTTTACGAGAAGAGGCGGACTGGTAGCAGCGTTCCAACGTCAACTGGCTATAATACGGTGATGGGAATAACAAATTCTTCCATTCCTATGTCAAAGCTTGAAGACATCATAACAAGATCACTAGGCTCCATGATGAGAACGGGACCTGGATCACATCTACAACAAGTATCAAGCAGCTGGTTCAAACTTTCTTCACCAACCTTCTATGTAGTCCATGCAACAGGAAGCTAGATACCAATGCCATCTCGGCATACGCGGGCAGCTTCGGCCCACTGGACAACCCACAACTCCTTGCCTCCACTCCTGATGAAGATGAAATCAAACACGTTTTGTTTCTCATGGCCCTTGCGAAGGCCGCAGGCCCGGACGGTATCCACAATGGTTTCGTCCAATGACATTGGTCCCATGTCGGGCGCTCTTTCGTCTCTTCAGTCTAGGAAGCCTTTAACACCAGCAAGATCGACCCTCACATGGCGGATTCCCTGCTAGTGCTCATTCCTAAAATCAGCCATCCTCAACGCTGCAGTGACCTACAACCGATCTCTCTAAACAACTGCTGCCTCAAGCTCATCTCTAAGGTCATAGTAGAATGCCTAAAGCCCTTCCTAAGTGATTGGGTTTCCCTTCATCAGTCAAGCTTTATCCCTGGCAGACGTATCAGCGATAATATACTACTTATTCAGGAGGTCGTACACCCTATGAAGAACATGAAAGGAAGGAGGAAGTGGGTCACTATCAAGCTTGACCTATCAAAGGCCTTTGATCGCATGAGCTGGGCCTTCATCGCAGATACCCTAAAGAAGACAGGCATTCCAAATAGTCTAACTGCCCTGATCATGGAAATAGTTTCCGTCGGCAACACTTCGATCCTATGGGAAGGTGCACCCATGGAGCCTTTCTCTACTACGCAGGGAGTCAGGCAGGGAGACTCAGCCCGTATCTTTTCGTGCTATGCATGGAACGACTAAGCCAGGCTATCAATGCTGAAGTTACACAAGGAACATGGAAGTCGATCATGCTTACCAGAGCTGGACCTACGCTCTCACACGTGATGTTTGCTGATGACCTTGTCCTTATGGCCGAGGCCTCGCCGGGGCAAGCTTTAATCATCAACAAAGTTCTCCAACGCTTCTCAAAAGTATCCGGCCAGGTTGTCTCGAAAGAAAAATCTTGTTGCTACTTCTCCTCCAACACTACTTCAGTTGAACAACGTGCCTTCTGCCGCTGTATGGGCATCCCAAGCACAACCGATCTTGGCCGTTATCTAGGAGTTCCTGTGCTCCATCACAGAGTCAACAAGCAAACACATGCATACATTCTTCAACAAATCAAAGGGCGTATGGATAGCTGGTCTGCCTGACATCTCTCCCTCGCCAACCGGATTACTCTTGCTAAGTCTGCTTTACAGACCATTCCTTCTTATACTATGCAGACTGTGCGGCTCTCACCCACCCTCTGCGACGACATTGACAAACACGTCAGGGATTTTGTGTGGTCTGGAGGCAGAGAGCAAAAGAAGCTCTCCTTGGTCTCGTGGGACAAGGTGACACAAAGTAAAGCTCATGGAGGTCTTGGACTTAAGTCAGCCAGGGACCAAAATATCACCCTGATGCTGAAGAATGCTTGGCATTTCCTAAATGGCGCCCCAACACAATGGGTTGATGTCATGCGGCATAAGTACTTTAAACAGGGTTCCTTTCTGAAAACTCTGGGCTCGGTTGCTTGGTCTTTCATCAGGAAGCATCTTCCTAACCTTAAGGATTGCTGTCACAGAGTGGTGAATTCGGGCTCAGACACAAATGTCTGGCACGACAAATGGCTCCTTGAGAAATCTGTTACCGACTTGGTTCCCACGGTCACAATCCCTGACGACCTTCAAGACCTCAAAGTGCAAAGCATGGTCCTACCATCTGGTGTTTGGGACTGGAGCATCATCCATGCCCATCTTCCTCCGTTAACATGGTCACATATTGAGAATACTTGTGTTCCTATTACCTCTGCTGGACCGGATGCCTGGTCATGGCCTTTTACCCCATCCGGGGAATTCACTCCTAGCTATGCCTATGCATGGATTAAACCTCTGCAAATCACACACCACTCTGACAATGTTTGGATGAGAATATGGAAGTTGCCTACGCCCCCTAAGATTCGAACATTCTACTGGCTTCTTAAACACAGAGCGCTCCTTACCCAAGCCGAGCTTGTGCGTCGACACATAAGCAATGACCCTCTCTGCCTGATTTATCGGATGGACCAGGATACGATCACACATTGTCTCAGGGATTGCCCGTCGAGCAAGGCGGTGTGGACGTCATTGCACATGACACCAATTTTCTTTAGTATCTCTGGCGATGATTGGATCAACCACATCATCCAAGGCAAAGACTCGGTAGAGGCAATCACTTTGCGCTGTGTCAGATGCTGGGCTATTTGGCACGAACGCAATGCGTACCTCCATGAAGGCAAACGATGCCCTACCTCAGTCAATGTGTCCTTTATCAAAGGGAAAATGGCTGCCATCATGGCGACCATCAGTAACTCTTCACCCATCACAACCAGAACCTGTCGGCCTCCGCCCAGGCCACAGCTGTGCCACCAGTTGGTCTTCACGGACGCTGCCTTCCAATACCACTTGCACAAGATGGGACTTGGCATTCATGCCGTAGATAGCTCTGGTAGATGCCTACTTGGCAGTAGCAAGTGCGGCTTGGCCACTTCAGTACTTGAAACTGAAATCAAAGGGATCCTCTACGCAATGCAGCTATGCATTGACAACAACTGGCAATATCCGATGATTCTTACATATTCATCCATGGCTATCAGCACTCTTCACAATCCTGGTCTGGCTGCATGCAAGCTCGAACCCCTTAAAAGAGTATATGCCCAGGCAAAGTTTCATCTGCCCAATCTCCAGCTCATCCTTATCAGTAGAGTAAATAACCAAGTAGCTGATACCCTAGCAAAGAAATCCATGTACCTCTCCTCAAATTTCATTTTCTTTTCTGTCAAGCCAACCTGGCTATCAAAAGATGTAAACATTCTGCCTGATCGTATTTGGCCCGTAGTAGAGAATGGGATGAATAAAAGCTGATCTCTAGCTATATTGCAAAAAAAATTGTTTATGCATAATAACACATTTTTTTCATTTTATAACTAATGCAATCAAAGAGAAACTAACTATCATGTAACCTATCATAACATGCAATGCAAACAAGAGGAAATAATTTGGTCTTACTTGACCATCTTAAGGTGGTGAGTCAAAACGAATGGAGAATGGATGGAATAACATAATTAAGAGACAATTCCTTTCATGAATAATTAAGATGTCCATTCATATTAGATGTATTTAAGCTGACTAGCCCATACACTTCCTCTAAGTGGTGCAACTCAAGAAATATACAACTAAGACAAATTTTTAATTTTATTTTGCAACAAAAATGAGAGCACATGACAATGATAGGAATCATGAATTAAGCTCCACTTTACACTAGAGAGACGTGGATCCTACAAATTAAACAAAAAGAAACTAAAAGACAAATAAAGAAAAGATAGAGTTGTTCCAGAACCCCCCAAGCTTGAACTCGACTATGTCCGCATAGTCAAAATTCTAACTTAATAGGTGGAACAGAGGTATTGATGAAAAGGGCAGTGGTGGGGCTTGTGGCATGGTATATTGATGGTGGTCCTACAGACCTTGTATGTCTAGATTTCGGTACTACTGACATGGTGTCAGTAGTACTGAGTCTTAAAACTATCCCGATATTTCAGAGCTTGTTCGCAGTATTTCAAAATTGGGGCATCATGGGCCGTCAGTACTACCGAGTTGGATGCCAGTAGTATTAAGTCATTATCAGTTAACAGGACCCCTCCTCTACAAAAATCAGTACTACTGACATTTTGCAGTCGATACCACTGAGATTATGTGAAAATCAACTTTTCCATCCCCGTGATGCCATCAATACTATTGACATGTCTATTGGTACTATCGACTTTTGCTCAACCTACACACCAAACAAAATTGATCAAGATACCTTTTTTTACATGAAAATAAAATAATGCAACTTAAATGTAAGGAACATGAATGTAAAGAATAAAGCCCTAAAATAATAAAATGGTTGTGTTGCCTCCCAACAATTACCCTTGTTTTATCTCCTCAGCTTGACATGATGCATTTCCCTCAGCCTGGGTTGTCACAGGATGATGGTGAAGATTCATCAGGCAGTCTAAGCTCCACTCTATCATCATCTATCACGAGTGTCAAATATCCTCTACCAATGGTAGTGATCATGTTGGACGTAGCTTGGAATAGACTTCCTAATAGCATCTCTGATCCTTGTATCTTGTGCATGTCCATGACCAAAAAAATCAATAGGAAAAATGAATTTGTCCACTTTGACCAGAACATCTTTGCATATCCCGTATGGCCTCACAAAAGATACATCCGCCAACTTGATTTTCATGGATGTCTTTGTTGGTTCCTTCAATCCAAACTTGTAGAAAGTGGTAAGAGGCATGAGATTTATGATTGCTCCAGAATCACATTGTGCTTATGGGAAATGTTGGTTGCCTATAGAATAAGGGATGCATAAACATCCTGGATCTTTCCACTTAATCAACAATTTTCCCTTAATCATTGCACTCATAACTTCATCAACATGCAAGACATCTGTATCTTTTATTTGTCTCTTCTTGTTGATCATGTCCTTAAAAAATCTTCCATATGCCATAATTTTATCTATAGACTCCACTAGTGGGATGTTGACGTGGATCTTACAAAAGATGTCAAGGAATCTATTAAATTGCCTTTCCTCTTTTCTCGGATTTAGAATATCTGAGAATGAAACATGCAGCTTCTCAGTATACTTGTGTGAAGGAACATATGTAACACTACGGATCTCCTCCCCTAAGATTGCTTCAACACCACCTTCCAGGATAGGATTTTGCACATCTCCTATGGAAAGAATTACCGGTGGCTACTCCTTTTGAATTATGGGTGACTTCTTATTGACTATTACTATTCCACTACGGAGTAGAACCTTCACATGTTCTTGTTTCATAGTCACCTTTTCTAAAATGGGAGGTGGTGGCATAGAACTAGTGGAACTTTGAAGTACCTTGCCTGGAGTGCTACATCCTCCTGGTAGTCCACATAGACTATGGGGATATGGATCTCGTGGAACATACACCCAATTCAAATATGGACTGCGCTACTTGGGTGACTCCTCAATATGATGTTCTAGATCCTTAACAATAGAGATAAACTTTGCTTGGTGATGTAGATTCATTATCTCTACATTCCCAATGAATCCCTACTAAATGGGCTTCTTTATGGAGGCTACCTCTACCGCTAGTTGAGAAATTTGATATTCAATGCTATAGATTTGTGTACCTTGATTTTGGAGCTCCCTCCGTGTCTGGCCAATAATCATCTCATTCTGACTGACCAGCTTGCCTAGCATGTCCTCAATTTTATCTATCTTGTTGAGACTCCTGTTCTGCTGATATTGCTAACACATGTACATGCAAGTCTCCTCTTCACCCCAAATGGTTTTACATCCTACTAACATAGTTTCATGGATATGAGGTCAAACTTCTCATTCAATGCCTTGATGAAATTAGATTCTTCAACACTTTTGATGATTGATGGGCATTCTCTTTCTTCACCCCACGAATGGTTCTTAGCCATGTTCTTCAGGATCTCATGACACTTGGACTACTTGTTGTTGAGGAAGAAGCATGCCCCTACACTGTCCATAGTGGTCCTTTCCCCCTGATGCATCCCATAATAGAAGATCTTTGCCTGCCCATAGAGATCAATCGCATGATGAAGGACCTTCCTCAACATATTTTGGAACCTCTCCCAAGCTTCAACATATGACTCCTCTACTTGTTGCTTGAATCTGATTATCTTTTTGGTCAACTCATTCGTCTTTTGAGGAGGGAAATAACACTCAAAGAAAGAATCAATCATTTATTCCCATGTTTCTATTGAGTCCAACTTGAGGTTAAGGAGCCAAGACTTAGCACACCATCTGCCAATGATGATGGAAATAGCTTTAAGTAGATCATAGTTGCCAACACTCTATCAATCTTCACCATGTCATAACTTTCAACAAAATTACTGATGTACGTCATCAGGTATTCAATATTGTGGCCATGGAAGGCCTATTTCTTGACTAACGATACCAACCCAGGATCTATCTTATAACTACTCACATTTATTGCTCTTCACTTGATTGGCCCACACTGAGCAGTTAAGGATGACTCCTTAAGTTTATCCCAGATGGTCTATTCTTCTTTTGCATCCCCCATTTTAGCTTCTTTTGGTACTTCTACTTGAGGTGGTGGAGGTGGTGGAGTGGTCAATGATGGAATCTAAACTAGTCCTCCCGTCGAGGCACTGTGATCGCTCCCATTTCATAGAAGCTCCTCCTGACTAGAGTTGTACATTTCTCGGTCTAGACTGTTGGACTGAACCAGACCGGCTATTATGAATGTGAAGAGATTACCCAGAGTTTTCAACAAAGCACCTAATTAATAACATAATTGTTATGAGAGTGAAATAGGTATTGTGATACTCTCATACAGATGGTTTAACACATGGTTCGGTCCAACAGTCTAGACCGAGAATTGTTACCTTTCTCAAAGGGCAACATAAAACATGTATTTCTATGAATTTTTCAATCCTTAATCCCTCTCTCAAAGCAATTAATGGCCGATTAAACTACCTATAATGGCCTAGAATAGACAAATTATGATACTCTCATACAGATATGCCTAGAGATTAAGATAAAACTATATATTAATACATAAAAGTTAATTACAATGAATAATCAGGCTACTCCAGTGTCCTAAGAAACAAGGGGATTATCCCCGTATGAGTTCTATGGTCAAATATATAGGAGAGGAGAAGAAAAATGTGGGGAACATTAGAGAACTAAAGAAACCCCTAGAGAAACCGGTCTGGATGACTCCCTCTAGCGAACAAAGCAATTTGTTGTCTTTCGACTGGGAATCTACCCACCGAGGTGCTCGTGTATAGAATGTGGTTGTCTCCTCCACTTTCTCCTCTCCTTGCTCTCGGCTGCCTTCCAACAAAATAGAAAGTGATCATTAGGTCTGGCTGAACTCCCCCTAAGTAATAGAAGTGATGTAGGAATTATTAATTATCAATAGTCGTATTAGACTTAATTTCAGATATGCCTGATTCCTCGAGTATGTACTAATGGTGTCAGTACTACCGACTCCCTCGATGACTACAGACACCTATGAATTCGTCGATGCTACTGAGTTGATGTCAGTAGTACAAAGATTTCTCAATAAATTTTGGACTCTTCTATGATCAAGTGTCAGTACCACCGACACAAAAGTATGTAGTACTGAGCTGTGAAGTTTTCTTCTAGAATTACCTGAAAATCCATAAAATGAACATAAGCTCTCTAATAGTAATATGAAATTATTACAAAATATTAAAATTACACTTATTTGGTGCAACTAAATATCATAGGCTAATGATAACAAATAATGCACAATTTAATATGAAAATGAATAATAAGTGCAAAGAAATCAATAATAAGTAGCCTGTGAAAACAACAATTATCCGGTCCATCAAGATTCCTGAGGATAGAGGGAGATCTTGGTTATTTAACTCGCTTGAAAAGAACCAAAATTTTAAAAATAGGATTCGACATTCATGTCATCAATCCATTGAGCAAAACAAAACTTTTGGTTGATATAGATCTATTTCATCCTTGTGAATGAATGCTTTTTTCTTTGAATATTGTTGATTGAGGACAAGAAATGGTTTAATTGTGGGGTAATTTGATGTACATTGTTCATACTATTTTTATTCCCTAACTTACCATGCTTACAGTCCAAATCCTATGTTTTGGTCATATTTTAGCCTTGCTCATAATTAGTGTAATTAGTTGTTTTTTGTCATATAAACTAATATATGTATTTTAATGTTGAAATCATAGAGCTTGGTTCATATGGAACTAATACTACCTTCTTCATAGACAAAAGAGGATCCCGTAGTAAAACTCAACCTTTTTATAGAAGGACATGTCACACAAGATTCAACACATGATGTGTCCACCTCCAAGATTTCACTCAAGTTCCCCAAATTATGATACAAGGTTCCTTCAAAGATGCATCCCATGCCTAACATTAGTGATTGTCGTCTACTTTGTCTCCATCAAGCATGACCTAGTCATGTTGAGCAAGACTTGTCACACATTCGTAGAATTTGACCAAGTTGACCTCATCCCTACACGTATTTCTGGTCAATGACACACTATGCAATCTCATTAGAAACCTCTCAACATAATTATTGACACATCATCTCAACCCCAAACATGATGTGTTGAGCAGTTATGGAGATCAACTCTTAGAAATTGTTGGGAGACGCAACATGTACCATCTCAGGCATGCCATGTCTTAGTGGTTTTTTGAAAAAATATAAAAGTTTTAGAGAGTGATTGTGAGGAGATAGATCTCATTTTGATTTTCTTCCAACATTAGGAAATGAGAGGGTGGAAACTCATAGGGTGATTTCACTTTAAAAGAGAATGAAAGAAAGAATAAGACCCAGTGGGCAGATTTCCTCTATGTATTTTAATCTAGAGATCATAAATCTTGGTTCATCAGGAACTAACACTACCTTCTTCATAGACAAAAGAGGCTCTAGTAGTCGAACTCAACCTTTTATAGAAGGACATGTTGCACAAGATTCCATACATGATGTATTCACCTCCAAGATTTCACTCAAGTTCCCCATCTTAGGGTACAAGGTGCCTTCAAAGATGCATGGCATGCCTGACCTTAGTGGTTGTCATCTAATTTGTCTCCATCAAGCATGACCTAGTTGTGTTGACCATGACTTCTTTTACATCAGTATAATTTGACCAAGTAGATCTCATCCATGCATGCGTGTCCGGTAAATGACACACTAGGCATTCTCATTAGAAACCTCTAGACATAATCATCGACACATTGTCTCAACCCCCAAACATGATGTGTTGAGTAGTTATGGAGATCAAATCTTGGAAATTTCTAGGAGACACAACATGTACCATCTCAGGAATCTCATGTCTTGATGATTTTCTAAAAAAACTATAAAGTTTTGGAGAGTGGTTGTGAGGAATAGATATCATTTTGATTTTCTTCCAACATTAGGAAATAAGAGGGTGGAAGCCTAGAGGGTTATTTAACTTCAAAAGAGGATGAAAGAAAGAATAGGGCCAAGTGGGCAGATATCCTCCTCCCTAAGCTTGAGAAGTTTCATGTGTATCTCCTTAGTAGAGAACTCCTCTCATATTGTATCACATTTTTTTCTTTTCTTCTTCTCCCCTATTTCATGGAACTTGTTAATTTTGTGGTTTGCAACCTTGATTGTGAATTAAAATTCAACATGAACTAGTTTCTGGTTGTATTTGGTGCTTTTTGGAACCTATTAGTCAGGTGATGAACAAAAAATTCTAATAATTTGAATTTCCTTCTCTTCAAACTTTAATAATTGTTCACGGCAATCTATAACCATGGTCCAAGCATCTCCATACCAACATAGTGGGAGGGAAACAAATTTAGTGGATGACAATTAGAGCTCTAATCTCCTATTACATGGGAATGAGTAGAGGGTTACCTAATATTTACTTTCTCCTCATGTAAGTAATGAAGGTGAATATGTGATTATCTTTCAAGGGATTTACGAGAACATGTTATCTTAAGCTAGATTATTTATTAGAAGACAGTAATTTAGCTACCAAGGTGATTAATAGGAGGGAGTCTTTAATTATAATATGGTGTGAGATATGGACAAAGAGGGAACACAATATATTGTATAAATATTCATCTAGTGATTAATAGGTGTCATGGAAGCAAATGAATTTTCCTTAAATAGACAACTTAATAGATATCTCATGACAAACTTTATTAACTTTTCTAACATCCAATTGATCATTTGTCTTCTTGAATTACAAGGTTAATTGAATTAGTGGTGTACTCGAATATAATTGGTTATATGTGGAGACGACTTTAAACTATGTTACTATTGACCAATCCTATAATGGCCTCATGAGTGTAATTTAGGTTATTTTGTTATTGATGGCATGCAAAACCCTTGTGAGGCAACATCAAAACTTACCATGTATAAAAGTTTTGATGGCCACGTAGCAAACTCTGCAATAGGTTTCATATGAATTACCAATAAACACTAGATATGTGCACCTATTCAACATTGTTGATCAAGTGATATTGTACTATCTAGAATGATCCATATATGATGGAACATCCATAGGTTCATCACAACACTCAGTTGCATACAACCTATGGAACCCCTACATGTATCATCCTAGGCCATCACTGTGGGATGTACTAGTATATTCTACATGCAACCATGAATGTCACCTTGGGGTAAACACCTCCTCAAGAAAGACACTAATCATTACTCCCATAGGAGGATCATAGTTTGAGACAAAATATGAAGAGGTCAAGGCAACTTTAGAAGGAACCAGGGGCATACAAAGGTGATGCTTTTAGTTTTTTTAACCATGCCCAACACGAGAGTGGTGGTGGGGCTGCTGCCAACAACCACATTGCTTAACCACCACCTCCTCCATGGCACTATTCATAGATGGGAGGACCATAAATTTTTACCACATGTGCACATGGTGCTGCTAATGGGAATCACTCCACCAGTCATACTAGTGAATATTGAAGTCGAAAAGTAGGCAAAATATAATTCATTTAAAGAGGGGGTTTATACCACTTTTTAGGTACAAACATATCTAAAAGAGAAAACATTTGGAGGGGGTATATACCACTTTGTAGGTACAAAGTTGCCAATCAAATATAACATGTCAAAATTTTCACAAGTATTCAAGGAAAGGCAACCCTCTCGTACATGTAAAGTCCTACTGCTATGATATGGTGAAAGTACTAGACAATGACAAGGTCCTAATCCATTTCTTTTCCAGAACCATGTTAAAAAGGATAAGGTATTTCAATTAACAAAGAACCACTCAATGTGGTGATAAGGGAAGATACACCCATCCTATTCTTATAATAGTTCAAGACTTCTGTCAAAGCAATCCAAAATGGAGTCTGAATCAAAAAATCAATCAAAAGAGGCATGTATCAAAAAGTTAATCTAAACTTCTAACCTTTGACACAATCTTAATGAAAGCTCAAAATTTTACGTGGTCAGATACAACCAACACAAATGTTTTGGATTATAAAGTAGGGTATTATAGTCTCATATAATGAAAGATGGCATCTAATATGACCTACCAAAATCCGATTCAAACTCTACAACCACTAGTGAAAGTTGTGGCACTGCCACCGCAACCACATGTGCATCAACCACAAATGGTGCAACCCAATGCAAAATACTTCCCAACTTAGCCATAATACTTTCTATCACAATATCAATATTGATCAAACAATTCTATATATGCACCATGATCATTCCAACTAGAAGTACAACAACCCACTACAATCAACCCTCCACCAAAAGGGGAAGCACTGGAAATGACTGATTTGAGAGAAGATCCATCTAGACCTAAGAGTGAATTCACTCCCATTGGACCCTTGATCAACATTATCCCACCCACAATCTAGCATCTTCTTAAACTTCCCGCCTTAGGTGATCCTCCAAATCCTTATTCAAGAATACAACACAAATTTCCATGTGATTACTAATGCAAACAAGGGCACAAGACTAGCTCATGTTTCACTATTAGACACATCCTAGAGGAGCATATAGAGTTGAGTCAAATTAAGATGGATAAAATGGAAGATAAACCATCATCATAATCCAATACCGTGTGTACATCATTTGATAGTCAAAGACCCACCTATAGGCTCAATTAGCCTTTTTCAAGGACTCTAAACAACCAAAACCAACACACCAACATCATCACAGTAGTCCATGAGTAAAGTCAATGATCCTTTAGATTTTTAAAAGACTCCTCATATTTGTAGGGACACAAGTGTGTCTGACTCTCTGGCCAACTTGGACACTTAAGAAATAAAAAAGACCCCAACCACCAAAATGCCAATCATTATACCATGACAAGTTCAGCTTAAGCCAACAATACTGGTGTGATACTTGAGAATCAAACAAGGGGAAGGGCTAAACAATTCCAAATGCTATCATGACACACAATGTGACTCCCCCCTAGACAAGGGGGGTTGGATATCACAATATATAAGGGGTCCACATATACACTATAGAAGCATGCACATAATCTAAAACTATTGGGATTATCATTTCCAAGGTGAACATGAAGCAAGTACCTTCCTCCCTAGATCTTTGCATGGAATGAACACCAAAGTCGTGGAAGTCGTCCATTTTTGGATGAAGCCCAAGGAGAAATCTCACTTCATGAAATGATGCAAAATTCAATAGAGTAACACAAGGATGAGATGAAAATACTCCAAGGAGGCTTCATATCCAAAAAGATGAAGCTAAAAAAACTCTATACCACAATTGGATTCATCATGACCCACATCTGATCTCGTTACTCAAAAAATCAGACACCATAAGGTGGGGAGTCATAATAAGGCACTACTAATTGCCACTACATAGACAACATGGTGTGTAGAACACCATAACAATCACCAAGGAAATTTTCTATCTCACATAAGTTCAGAATAGTCCATACCACCATAAACTCATTGAACTTCAAGAAAAAGATCAAATAGTAGTGGTCCATTCAATAGATACTATTGGGAAATATGGTGCAGAGCAGGAAGCATAATTTAAAATTTTATTGCAATATTCCCCATAAACACTAGATTGCGTCAATAACTATAATGCAGGAAGGATGGTTTATGGAATATACCTAGTCTTGGAGAAACTCCTGTGACAATCCTTATCATTTTAGATGAGCAACTCTGAATCCTAGTTGCACTGGGACACGTCTGAATGTTGTGCCTTCTAGTCTGCACCATAGACTTCCGCTACGAATGTCGTCTCCTTTAGCAACTCCTCTTATCACAGACTGCTGGTTGATGTTGTCCTCCAAGCGGCAAACAATGGCTTCCCGCCTCTACGGTAGTCCACACAGACCGCTTAGAAATCCTGTCATCCTACTGGACCAGATAGGAAGGAGTTGTCCCTTTCTGTCAGTGTACTAGTCACTTACTTGCTCTCCCACAACAAAAACTCTTAGTTGTTCTCTCGTATGGATTTCCCTCCCTATTCAGGTAGAACTTACAAGGGCTCTCATGGTTACCACAACCAAAGAGGACAACAATTGTCAGAGGAATTGATTCTCAGTTGTCTATGTTGTAGTTGTGCTTTTGGTAAGCCCCTAGTACCTGTCTATATATAGGAGGGGTTAGGGTTAGGGTTCCCAATCCCTAACTAATGCGAGACTAAAGAGGGAGTGGAAAGGACAAGTAGATCTTGAATTTTTGCAACCTTTCTTGAAATTACACAACCTGTGACAGTTGAAATGGCTGTTTGGCTAAGCCAGATGGTCGTCTCACACTGTGAGATGGTCGTTTCATAGTTTCAAGTTGTGTACAAATTTGGCAAATCAATTCCCATCAATGTTAGACATTGATTTCCTTGTGCAACAAGTATTGCTCAAGCGAAAAGGATTGGGAAACAATTAGAACCTTCCCTGAATGAGATGAACCATATCACTCATGCAAGATGGCCATCTCGGTTCACCCAGACAGTCATCTGGTGACCCGAGTTGAGCCTGTTTGGTCGGGCCAGTTTGTTCCATTTCCAATTTCAATTCACAACTAGCTTGACACCTAGACGCCCTTCTCAACTCTTAAGACAGCCATTTGGCACTTCCAGACGGCTGTCTCAACACTTGAGATGAGCATTTGGTAGTGTTGTAAGCATGTTTGTTGCCTGAGTCAAATGCCTAAACACATTAGCACTTAATTCAACTATCACTCAAGATATGAACTCCTCTTCTAGGTCAAGACCTATGTGTGAAACTCTATAAATGTCATATTACATTGGTAGTGAATGTCCATAACAACTTATGACATCACAAGCAAAGAGTGGTGCCTAGTCGCACATCATTGCTACCCAAGTAAATGGAAAAGTTGGGGAACAACTTCAACCTACAATATGTGTATGGTGTTACAATGTTTGTATAATTCCTTTTTCACCAATGTCCATATCAAACTAGAGGCATGGAGAAGTCACCATCATTATTATTCAATCTTGTTTCTTGAACCAAGAGCAGACTGTCTGAGATATATTTAAGCTCAATATCACATATTGACTCACATGCGCATGGCCATGCTTTTCTCAGTCTCACTTATCAAGAGGCCTAGGACACCACACTTCAGTAGGAGGGACAAATCCCATGTCTATCACTCACAATCAATACCCAAGTGTCAAAGCCACCCAGTCATCACTGTTATAACAATCCATGTTTCAGGAATGTGTTTGATGATTTCAAAGTGTACCCAATGACATGTGTTGAGTGTAGTGATTTGAGGTCTAAGAACAACAAACAACCACCACAACTGTGAGAGATGACTATGACTTCCATGATGGTGGCTTCCATGGGTCAATCTCATGGTGGGTCTATTCGATACATTGTTCTCTAACATGTATTTGTGTGATTGGTTTGATATTGCCATATCATGACTAATGAGATTTAGTCATCAAACAACTCACATTCTGATCTTATGTGTCATTGTTGTCTATCAACCTTCCACAATGACAACTGAGTAGGGACATAATGAGAATATGTATATGTACTCTTAACATATGCATGATCTCATCCACAAGGTTAGTAACTTGATTACATATGTCATTGTGTAATATAATTCTCTAGACATTTATAATGTTATTTCATTATCTCATAACTGAACAAACATAATAAATTAGAAGCTTGCCTTTTATTAATAATCAAATCATTTTTACATGATATGTCATTACAATCATCACATGATTGGCTCTCTAGGCATACATAACCAACATACTCCCACTTGCACTTAGAGCCAATCACCCATGAATCTTATTCTGAGTGACCTAACATGACCATCACACTTCTGCTGTGAAAGTACCTTTGCCAAGGGATCAACAACATTGCTCTCAATTGGAACTTTACAAATATTAACATCTCCTCACTATATGATTTCTCATATGAGATGATACTACCTTTGTATATTCTTTGAGCACTGACGTGATCTAGGTTCCTTAGCTTACACAATAGCTCCATTTTGGTCATAATATATATCAATTGCCTTGTTGATGCTAGGAATGACCTCAAGTTCTATGATGAACTTCTTGATCCATACAACCTCTTTTACTTCACTTGATGCAGCAATATACTCAACCTCTATTGTAAAATCGACAACTATCTCTTGCTTGGAACTTTTCCAACTTACAACTCCATTGTTTAGGAAAACTACAAATCCTAATTGCGATTTATAATCATCTTGATCAGTCTGGAAGCTTGCATCAGTGTAACCGTTTACCTCTCCTTTGTAGACCAAGAATTGATCCTTAGTCCTTCTCAAGTGCTTGAGGATGTTCTTCATGGCTATCCAGTGAGCATCACCTAGATTTGACTGAAATCTTCCTGTCATGCTCAAGACATACAAGACGTCTGGAGAGGTACATAACATTGCATACATGATTGATCCAATTGCCGAGGCATACGGAATCACACTCATGCGTTCCCTTTCTTTACAAGAATTGGGACATTGAGCTCTAGAGAAGGGAACACCATGGTGCACATGTAGGTTTTCTCTCTTTGAGTTCTCCATGTTGAACTACTTCAACACATTATCAATGTATGTGCTCTGACTTAGTATGAGAAGTCTTCTATATCTATCTCTATAGATCTTTATCCCTAAGATGTAGGATGCTTCTCCCAAGTCTTTCATAGAGAATGTATTTCCAAACCAAGTCTTTACTTTGGTAAAGTAGGGATGTCATTCCCCATCAATAGTATGTCATATACATATAATATGAGGAATGTCACTATGCTCCCACTAACCTCCTTGTACACACAAGGTTCATCTTCATTTTGGGCAAAGCCAAACCCTTTGACTGTCTCATCAAAATGAAGATTCTAGCTCAGAGATGGTTTCTTCAATCCATAGATTGACCTTTGTATCTTACAGACTCTATTAACAAACTTTAGATCTATAAACCCCTCAGGTTGTGTCATATACACATCCTCTACAAGATTCCTATTAAGGAATGTGGTTTTAACATCCATTTTCCAAATCTCATAGTCATGATAAGATGCAATAGTAAGCATGATCCTGATGGATTTAACCATGGCCACTGGAGAAAAGGTTTCATCATAGTCAACACCTTAAACTTGTCTAAAACCCTTTACAATCAATCTTCCCTTATAGGCTTGAACTTTTCCATCCATGTCGATCTTCTTCTATAAGACCCACTTGCACCCTATGGGTTTTACCCCTTCAGGTGGATCCACCAAAGTCCATAATTTGTTGGTATACATGGATTCCATCTCAGATCTCATGGCCTCAAGCCATTTCTCAGACTCTGGTCCCTCTATAGAATCTTTATAGCTTATTGTCTCATCATATATGACCAATTCACTGCCTTCCTGAGTCACAAGATATCCAAATCTTTTAGGCTCAAGGCGTATCCTATTAGATCTACAAGGTTCCCGTGTTACTTGAGGAATTTGAGATTCCACAACACTTTGTGAATCTTTAGGTTCCTCTTATAAATCTAATGGTTCAATGTTTTCTTATTGGTCTCGAATCTCTTCAAGTTTTACTCATCTCCCACTGACTCCTTTGGAAATAGAATCCATTTCAAGGAATACAACATGTCTGGCAACAAACACTTTGTTGTTAGATGGATTATACAAGCAATATCCCATGGTTTCCTTGGTATATCCAACAAAATAAAAATTTTCAGATCTAGGGTTAAGCTTTTCAAGAAACATTTTCTTGACATAAGCTTTGCAGCCCCAAATCCTCATAAAAGACATTTTGGGACATTTTCCAGTCCATATCTCATATGGTGTCTTTTGAACCGACTTAGATGGTACTCAGTTTAGTGTAAATGCAGCAGTTTGTAGAGCATGTCCCCAGAAGGTTATTGGAAGCTCGTCTAAACTCATCATTGATCACACCATATCTAACAAAATGAGATTCCTTCTTTTTGATACACCATTATGCTTTGGTGTTCCAGGTGGAGTCCACTAGAATGCAATCCCATGGGCTCTCAAAGGATCCTCAAAATTTTGTCTTAAGCATTTTCCACCTCGATCGGAACAAAGTACCTTAATACTTTTGCTAAGATGGTTATATACTTCATTCATAAACTCTTTAAACTTTTCAAGAGTTTTTGACTTATGTCTCATCAGGTAGATAGAGACGTACCTACTAAAGTCATCAGTAAAGGTAATGAAGTACTTATACCCACCTCTAGTGGTTGTTCTAAAAGGTCGACATGCATCAGTATGTATGAATCCTAATAGATCACTAGCCCTCTCATTGTTATCAGTGAAAGGGGTCTTATCCATCTTGCCCAACAAACTAGATTCACATGTCTCTAATGATTCAAAACCAAAAGAATTCAGATAACCATCTTTATGGAGTCTAGATATGCGATTCTCATTTATGTGCCCTAGACGACAATACCCAAGATATGTTTTATTTGAGTCATTGAGTTTTTTTCCTTTTGGTATTCAAGCTATATACATCTATCTCTAGATCTATCAAGTATAGACCATAAGACATTGGAGCACTGCCATAAAAGATCCCATCTTTACTAATAGAACATCTTCCATTCTTTATAAGAAATTTGATTCCGTTCTTCTCCAAAAAAAATACAGATATGATGTTCCTATTAATGGAAGGTACAAAATAGCAGTTCTCTAACTCTATCACAAGCCCCTTGGCAGAGATAACTCATAGGTTCCAACTGCACTGGCCACAACTCTTGTGCCATTAGTACCACACAGTTTAACCTCACCTTTCTCTAAATGTCTACTTCTCTTCAGATCCTTCACATTTGAGAAAATGTGTGATCCACATCCGGTATCAAGTACCCATGATGAAGAGGTAGTGAAGTTAATCTCTAAAACATATACCCCAGAAGTAGAGATCTCTATCTCTTGCTTCATCTTCCTGGGTTCCCTTATCCTTCTCATTACTTTGAGTACAGAAGATTTAGACTTTAGCTTAGCCACAACACACTTTTTGGCTTTTCCTTTATCCTTGGACTCAACTCCGTTGATCATCATCACGGATTTGTCCATCTTCATATGCGGTTCAACATTTATCAGGATGTCAAGAAACTCTGATAGGGATCTAGCCATGTTGCTCAAGTGATAACACTTAATGAACTGACTGCATGATTTAGGAAATGATTGCAAAATCATATCCATGGCCAACTCTTAACCCAAAGGAAATCCTAGATTCTCAAGATGCTCCATATGTCTAATCATATTAAGCACATGAGGCTCTACTGGATCTCCCTCTGTCAGTTTCCACTAAAATAGCACCTTAGAGACATTATACCTTTCATGCTTATCATGTTTTTCATGCAACTCATAGTTCATACAACCCACCATAAGGTTCTTGATGTTCACAACATCATTGGCATGCTTCAAATAAGCATCCATGTCAGTCTTAGGTGAATTTGGAGTGGCTACTGGCTCTGGTATTTTAGGATCATGCAAAACACTTCTCAAGGTCCTAAACTAGTTATGGAAATAAATCTCATTTAAGTTGTCTGAACGTGATGATTTGTTTGCCATTTGATTCTAAAAGAGATAAAATTTGCATTTGTCAAAAACCCTTTTGATTTGATTTGATTTCAAATTTTGACGATATAATTTGGTCTTTAATTATTGTCGCTCCCACTATTTTATTCAAATTGCTAGCCCTCAATATTAATTCAGAATATTGCAACGTACAATATTCTAGTGGGACAGGATCCAAAATAATTCAACTATTACCTGACCTACACCAACGTCCATAGTCAATTATCAAGGTAGGCAATCATGCCAATTACATCATATGCAACTCTTGGATAGATGATATGTGCAATGACTTGCCATGATCATCTACATGCTTCTAGTCTTAGACTCTCTAAGAATCACCAATTAAGTCTAACCCAAAATCCGACATGATAGAACATGGACCTTGCTTTAATAAAACCTACATGTCTATCATCACACTTCCACGAGATGGATGGCGCACCACGCTTTAGTGTAACCTATGCTTGGTCGATCAAGCTTTTCATGTGTGCCACTTATGGAAAGCATTTAAGACTTAATATTTAATTGAGGGAATTTTTTATTTATAAGTATATACATATACTTTATCCAATCACCACATATATAGTACGTATCACATACATGCTATATCCCATAACAAAAACATATTATAAATGAAAGTGATGGTTACGACCAGTCCTAATGTAATCCCTTGGAGCCACAAGGAATTATGGTCATCTAGGTCTACATCACATGTAGAAACCTATTGTTGATAAAGATCTATGCTTGCCAATCTGGGTTGATCGGTTCAACCCTTAAATCGATCGGCTTGCCTCTTGGCCGGTTGTTAGGTCATCTGGTCCTTCTATCCACCATTGGCTAGCTCTTCTAGCTGATTGGTCGGGCCCACCAGGAGATCGGTCCATCTTGTTTACCATGTCCTCCAAGGTCCTTCATCTTCGTCATAATAGGAAAGTAAATTATCCTATTTTACATGATTATAGAGAAACCTTGAGTTACATTTGAGGGGAGCAAAGGTAAAAGAGAATTAACTTTACATTGGGAAGATGAGATGGAGGCTCGTTACATAGACTGAGATAAATGGATAAACCAACCATATACAACCATGAATAGATAGGGGTCATTGGCCACAACCATTATACACATCTACCATCAAAACCATTTTAGGGTGATTCTTGTAAATTGCATATATATATCATATATAAATTAGTTTGGGATTATCGTAGTGTTTGGATTTGACAAGATATTATTCACATCGCATGCAATAATAGAATGACAAAACCAAAATCCAATCATATCGATTATCCCGTAAAATACTAAATTGACTTTGGCTCTGATACCAATGTTGGGGAATATGGTACAGAGCAGGCAACATAATTTAAAATTTTATTACCAAATTCCCAATAAATAATCGATCGTGTCAATAACTATAATGCAGGAAGGATGGTTTATGGGATATACCTGGTCCTGGAGCAAGTCCAAAAATAATCCTCGTCATTGTATATGTGCAACTCTGAATCCTACTTGCACTGGGACACATCTGAGTACTGTACCTTCTAATCTGCACCACATACTATAGCTATAAACATCATCTCCTTCAGCAGCTCCTCTTGTCACAGACTGCTGGTTGATGTTGTCCTCCAAGCAGCAAACAACGACTTCCCACCTCTATGGTAGTCCACATAGACTGCCTAGAACTCCTATCATCCCACTAGACTAGATAGGAAGGAGTTGTCCCTTTCCATCAGTGTACTAATCACCAACTTGCTCTCCCACAACAACAACTCTCAATTGTTCTCTCCCGTGGCTATCCCTCCCTAGTCGGGTAGGACTTTCCTGGGCTCTCGTGGTCACCACAACCAGAGAGGACAACAGTTGTCAGAGGAACTGATTCTCAATTTTATGTATTGTAGTTGTGCTTCTGGGAAGCCCCCAGTATGCCTCTATATAGGAGGGGTTAGGGTCAGGGTTCCCAGTCCCCAACCAATTCGGGACTAAAGTGGGAGTGGAAAGGATAAGTAGATCTTGAATTTTCACAACTTTTTGGGAAATTGCACAACATGCAACAGCCGAAATGGCCATTTAGCTGAGCCAGATGGTCATCTCGCATGTAAGGCGATCGTCTCACAATGTGAGATGGCCATTTTATAGTTTCCAATTGTCTATGAATTTGGCAAATCAATTCCGATCAATGTTAGACGTTGATTTCCTTGTGCAATAAGTATTGCTCAAACGAAATGGATTGGGAAACAACTAGAAACTTCCTCGACCAAGATGGACCATATCACCCATGCAAGATGGCCTTCTCAGTTCACCCTCATGGTTGTCTGTTGACCTGAGTCGAGCCTGTTTGGCCGGGTCAGTTCGTTCCATTGCCAATTTCAATTTACAACCAGCCTGACACCCATACGTCCGTCTCAATTGTTGAGACGGTTGTCTCAACACTTGAGATGGGCATTTAGCAGTGCTGTCAACCTGTTGGTTGCCTAAATCAAATGCCTAAACACTTTAGCACTTAATTCAAATGTCACTCAAGATCTGAAATCCTCTTCTAGGTTAAGACCTATGTGTGTGACCCTATAGGTCCCATATTACGTTAGCAGTGAATGTCCATAACAACTTATGACATCACAAGCAAAGAGTGGTGCCTAGTCACACATAATTTCTACCTAAGTAAATGAAAAAGTTAGGGAACAACTTCAATCTAAAATCTGTGTATGGTGTTACAATGTTTGTATAGTTCCTTTGTCACTGATGTCTAGATTGAACTAGAGGCATGGAGCCGTCACCCTCATTATTATTCAATCTTGTTTCTTGAACCAAGAGTAGTCTGTCTGAGATATATGTAAGCTCAATATCACATATTGACTCACATGTGCATGGCCATGCTTTTCTCAGTCTCACTTATCAAGAGGCCTAGGACATCACACTCTAGTAGGAGGGACAAATCCCATGTATATCACTCACAGTCAATCCCCATGTGTCAAATCCACCCAATCATCACCGTTATGACAACCCATGTTTCATGACCACGTTTGATGATGTCAAAGTGTACCCAATGACATGTGTTGATTGCAGTGATTTCAGGTCTAAGAACCACAACTACCACCATCATTGTGAGAGCTGACTATGACTTCCATGATGATGGCTTCCATGTGTCGGCCTCATGGTGGGTTTATCCAATACACTATTTTCTAACATGTATCTGTGTGATTGGTTTGATATTGCCATATCATGACTAATGAGATTTAGTCATCAACCAACTCATACTCTAATCTTGTGTCATTATTGTCTATCAACCTTCCACAATGACAATCGACCAGGGACATAATGAGAATATGTATATGTACTCTTAACATCCGTATGATCTCATCCACAAGGTTAGTAACTTGATTACATATGTCATTGAGTAATATAATTCTCTAGACATTTATAATGTTATTTTAATTATCTCATAACTGAACAAACAGAATAAATTAGAAGCTTGCCTTTTATTAATAATCAAATTGTTTTTACATGATATGCCATTACAATCATCACATGATTGACCTCTGGGCATACATAACCAACAGATAATTCAATATGTCATGTAGAAGAAGAAATTGATCCAACTTTTGTACAAATGTGGAGATCATTTAGTTTAACCAACTTCATAGGACCAGGGGCCATTCCCAAATTACCACCCTCATTGGACTCCAACAATTAGTGGAGCAAAGAGTATATCTTAGAGGAATATGAAACCCAACCATATGAGTATGATGATGCTTATGAGATGTTTAAGGGGGTGACATCATGACCATTATTGAAATAGATGGCCTGAAAGATTCGCAACAACACATTCTTTCAATTCAGCATGGGGATAAGTTACATAGTTAAGACATGGAGGAGCAAGTTGTCCTAAACACAAAACCACATGATATCCAAAAAAGTCCCATTAGAGGAACACCACTACACTATGATGGAGATCCTACAGTGTATGTTTATCCATGCTTAATAATTCCTCAACCTTCCACCTAAATGAAATACCAAAAGAATTAAAACATAAAAAGTACACAAAAAGAGTCAAGGCTACTTTTATCTGAAGAGGAGCTTGATGAATACTTCTCAGTAGTGGTACACATATATGAAGGAAATCAATGAATGTATATGCATCATGTTTTATTTGCATTTTATGACTAGTTTTCACATGTTTCCTACTAGATTTCACTTTATATTTTACTTATTTTAGGATTTTATTTGTTTATACAATTTATTTGGTACTTAATTCATTATGCATTTTATTTATTGAATTTGTGAAAGTTAAAGAGAAAAGAAATTATTCCTCCATGAAAATACTAAGAAAATGACCATAGATTGCATATTATTTGACAATTGGAGTGAGGATAATTAAAGTATATGCTGGTCAATAAAATGTTCATAACTTTCACATATAAACTTGAAATTGAATGATTCAAAATGCATTAGATGCAAAATTATATTACCAACTAAATAAGTAAAAAATACTACAATCCACTCTATGAATTCACCCTTTACCTAATTTTCAAGTATGTCAATTGATTTGAGGAAAACTTTATAGGAAATCTAGGAACTTTTATACCCAAAAACTAAAAGGCTCTAGGTTCCACATCCAAAGTCTGAATTAGATGATTCAAATTGGGTTGGAAGTGAAACTCAATCATATACACAAAGAGATATTTATTGATCATTTCTAGTCACCCAACTGGAAGTTATTCAGATCCTATTTTAGAAATCTTCAACAAACTATCCACAACCATTGGATTTATTTAGATCAACTAAAAACTCTAGGACATGCTATAAATACACTTGTGGGACCCCAAGGGAATCCATCCATGACCCATATCTCCCATACACAACCCTAGAAGTCATATAGGAAGGTTGGAATTGAAAGATGACAACTCGATGTGGAGATACACTCCAATAGAGATCTGGACTAGAGACTGTAGTTATTGTTTGAGTTTTTTGACGAGACCACTAATCTTATTCTGTACAGTGCTATCTTCTCCATGATCCTTTCTTTCTCTCTATTCTCTTGTATCTTGAACATGAATAGGGAGTAGATCATTGACTGGAGCACATGGAGTATCCCTATTGCCCATATTCATTCTATCATTATCAAATTGTCTCTTTGTGGATATTTAGATTGTTTTCTAATTGTTTATTTCTTATTATTTGACTTGATCAATAAATTTACATGTTTAACACAATCTTAGACGTGAATACACAAAATCTAGGATTAGATTATGAATGGAATGTGTTGAGCCCCAGATGAGATCACATAGTGGATTCCTTAGGACGATTAGTCCATGATCCATGGGTAAAAAGACCTCATGCCCATCTGAAAATTGATCCTTGTGCAATGTATATACCTAAAGGGTATAGATTTCACATGGTCGTAATCTAGAAGTTGTAATTGAGCAAGTTGGAATGATTAGATTGATTGTGTATGCAGTGGCGGTGAAACTCATAGTCCTAGTATTTTAACCATAGTGTAAAAATCATTTCTATAAAATTTTTATTTTATTCCTTACTTTGTTAATCTAGTTAATCAACCAAAAATCACTCATATATCCTTGTTAATCACTTTTTGTTCATTGTGCAAAAAAATTGATATGTTCTTGAAAGTCTATCCTTTGGGTTCGACCCTAATGATATACTATGATAAGACCTACCCGCTTTGAAGTGGTGATTATTGCACATTAGATTAGGTAAATACTATGAGATTTATTCCTAAGTGAATTTCTTGTTCTATAGTCTATCACATGAATAATGAGGTAGACTTCAAAGAAATTACATTCTAGACTACATGCTGAAGGAACTTTAGACCTTTCACATTGAACATGAGACATTAATAATCAACCTTTTTGGACCTATTCACCAAAAAAACCTTATAGGACTTGAGTCATGCAGAACTAAAACTAGGTCACCTCTACATAAACTTATCAAAGATCATATTACAAAACTCCTATGCAACTACATGACATATTTTCTTGAATCTACTCAGACATGTAAGGATTGAATGAGAATATCACAATGCATCATGTACCACTGGTTCCCAAATCCATTTGGTTAAGCAAAATACTAGACAACTATGACCATAGTGGAGTCTCAAAATTACAGAAGAAGTTCAAAATAAATAGTATGAACAAGTGTATTTGTTGTTGTTATTGATATGTATACCCCTGTCCTATATATAGGAAAGGAGGCAGTTACAAGGAAGCACAAGGAAGAGGACTGAAACCTAATGTGACGTGGGATAACAAGCCCATGTATGAAATAGACTAGTTAACCTATTAACTATATAGGATAATATTATAGCACTCCTCCTCATGCCAGAGCATGGGTGAACACATGTCCAACCTTGGAGTTACATGACTCAATGAAATAAATGCTAAATGAATGTTAGATATGTCACTCCCCATACAAAAATTGTTACTACCACTAAAACAATACTTCCTAACTAAAAATGTATGGTAAAACCTCTCTGAGATGTGTTCTATAGGTTGTAGAAGCTTGAGATTTGAAGAAGGTCTTTCTTTTGAAGTGCATATAGAATGAAGAACATTTGAAGCAGTCAATTATAAATACCATGAATACACCATCTTCACTGGAGAAGAATGTGGAGTGGAATAAGCGCACATAAACACACCCCACATACATAGCGTGACATGAATGTAGAGACAACAATGTCGATGTAGTATTAGAGGTGTATTTGAATTGTCTGAGAAGTGTTGCCAACTAGAATTAGCACAAAATAATACAAATGTGCATAATGTGGCACAAACACACTAGACGAGGTGTTAAAGTGTCAACACGTACTAGCATATGCAACTTTGAGAAGACTTTATGAAGTAGCTGGATGAATCCTTACAGATACAAAATTTGCACATGCTTGAAGATGGCGAGCTTCAAACATGAAGAAGCAACCATTTGGAACACCATTAACACCAGAGAGAACAAGAGGTTGGAATTAGCTGTAACAACTCTTGTCCTATCTCAAGAGAACACAACATGGATGATCAAATGGAACATCATAAACACCAAATGGGCCAGAGACCAGTATTAGTTGCAACAACTCTTATCCTGACGTACATAATGTGATACAAATGCAAAGGGCTTGGCGTCAATGCTGCAACTATGAGATCCTTTAGTGCTATCTAAAAGTGGTGAATGGATGTGCTGAAGAAGATGCAGCTCCATGGAGATAGCCTAGAATACTATCTCATCTCATCTCTCTTCTCATATAATCTCTCTCATGCTCTCCTCATACCCTCCTCTTTCTCTCTCTCCTCTATCCCTCCCCCGCACACACCAAATACAATGAGAGTGAGTAGATGTTGTGGAAAAGGGAAATATGACCCCTAGACACGTGGAAGGAACACACATAATGGATGGGAGGGTGAGAAAGAGAAAAAGGTAAAACGAGAGGTGTAGTATGTGCAGAAGAATAGAAAGACTATAGGGATAGAAAATCAGTAGAAAGAGGAGGAGCACTACTAGGATAGTACTCGGTAGGAAAAGAAGTGGCACTATCAGAATGACTCTCAACAGGAAAACTGATAATTGGAATCAATATGCAAAACAACTCATTTACAAGATCTAGATAGAGAAATTAAATGGAATTTTTGACCCAAATTTTTTTTGGGCTAGGTCAAAAATAATATGATAAAATTATCATCAAGTATTGGAGGAGAGATAGACCTTTGGAGGATGTCATAACTAGAATTGGAAGTAGTCTGACTACTTCCAACATGCCATGTTTGTAACTTGACATGCCGTGTAACTTGTCAGGGGTGATATGTAGACTCTTGATGACACACCATGTGAGATTTCTGACATGTTGTGTAGCTCCTTCGCTTGAAAGTTACTAACTCCTTGTAACATGCCATGTGGAAATGCGACATGCAATGTCTGATGTAGGAGGTGTAAACTAGAATTCTATCAACATGCCATGTTTGAGGATGACACTCCGTGTATGTTGTGATCTATGCCATGAGCAAGAGTTCTAGAATGCTACACACTGTGTTGGTTGAACAACAAGTGATAACACACAAATTGAGGTATTTATGCTAAGTATTTATCCATAGTCTCGTACTGTTATAGCCTTAATATACCTAAAATAACTCTAGTTTCTTATCTTTATGTAATTTATATATTTTTAAAGATAGAGTCGCTTAACTAGCCTATTTTCATACATGCAGGCACCAAAAACAAGAAGACTTTGATTCTCCAATTTTTTTCTCAACCGAACCCATTCAGGTTGAGGTTTTGAGTTTTGTCACTCTGCAATAAGAATGTATGGGGGTCGATCAATAAATTTTGATCAAGGTTGATGGTTAAAGGCCCACTGAAATCCCTAAATTTCAAGAACCGCTGAAGCCTCTACACATCCCAACAACTATTGAGACTCCTTGAGGGTCAGTAACCATTGAAGATCTCATTGACCATCGATGATCAATGACCGTCGACGATCTCAATGACTGCCGACAATCTCAATGACTGTCGAATATCTCAATGACTTCCAAAGACACCAGTGACCACTGTGAACCCAAAGGGCTAGTGATCACTAGGCATCATCAACAATAGGTGAGATTCCACATCCTCAACAATCACTAATTGAACCATCAGTGATTTCTAAAATTCCACCCACTCATATATATACATCTCGATTACCTGATAAAGGGTTTGGTTGGTTCAACTGGTTTTGTTCCATCCCATTTGGTTATTTAGTCTCAGTGACCATCAGTTCCTAGAGCTTCATGGGAGAGCTCCAAGGCCTAAAAGGACTAAATATCACACACCCTATATCCATCCCTTTGGTTTGCCTCAATCCACCATCATTTCCCACCATCATTTGCCCACTCTCAGCCATTTCCAGCCACCTTCACCTCCATACATCTATTAAAGTCATTGTTTAGGGTGGAATCAAGGTGAAATGATGCCTAGGAGTCAAGAAGGTCAAGGAGGATGAACCAAGAATGAGATTCAGTCTTCCTAAAGGTTAAGGAGCGAGAGAAACCTCACTTCCATGGGCTAAATCTCTTCTTCGGCCTCTTTCTTCCAATTTTCTCCTTTGTTTATGTAGAAATGATGTTGTTCCATCTTTGTTCGGTGGCAAATATGCTTATCCATGGCTAATTGATCTCTTTCTTGTCTATGTAGCCCATTTTGGGCATGCTTATGTACTTTTACTTTAAGAAAGTAGTTTTATTCCAGATCTAGTACATTTTTTGTTTTATCTTCTCTTTTCAGTTATGATTGTTGGTTTGGCTGATCTCTTTCTTACTTGAACTTCCATTTCTATAAAGATCGAGAGATTAGTTGTAGAAATGGGTAAGAGAAGGTAGTTTGGATAGAAATCTGAGAAGAGAACATCCAAGAGAGGACCAACATAGAACACCTATTGGAGGAGTCTGACCTAAACTTTAAACCTGGTCAAGTTCATTTCAACCCACCTGGGTCCACAGCCTGTGTTTTGTGCATATTCCCAATTGTCCCTAACATCTTTGAATATTCTAGACCTAAGAGGGTATCTGGAATATTCAAGGGTGTTGATCTATTCTTGAGAGAGGTTTCCAATCATTTATGGGGTTTTAGTCACGTCGTGTGAGAGCGAGTGGGATGACCCCCCAGGGAGCATCTAGCATGGTACATGATAAGTTTGGATGTTAGATGATTGCTATGGTGTTCAAGGGTTGTCGATGCCCAAGAACAGATGCATAGACTTCCCAACGTGTGGTTACATAGCCAGGAACTCCTTCACTTGATTAGTAGGATTTGAAAAAATCTCTTTTCTTTACCTTATTTTGTTTTGTTTCGTATCATTTTGCTAGACTAGTTCTAGTTCCATACATATATCAACTATCAATTTTGCTTAAATGACATAAGAGCGAGATTTTAAGCATCCTAAACATCCCTGTGTTTGATCCCATATATCTACTTTGACCCCGTATTGAGTTGAGGGGATCCTTGAAGGTTTTGGGTTATAAATTTAAAAGTCCAATTCACCTTTGAGATCATGCTTCCACTTTTTGGACACACAATTAGAGCGATTAGCATGCCATGTCAGTTGCAACCTGGATAGATCCTTGGGCCACCTAGAAGATTTTCGGAGCACAACATGTTGTGTCAGTGGCAGCTGATGCATGACCTGGATGGGAATTTGTGATGTCAAGGAGACAAAATACCCTAGGAATTAGCACCATGGTCGACGAGAATTAGCACCATCTTTTGTACTCATGTAGATCATGTGAACATGAAAAGTGGAGGCTCCTTGCTTGACCACAACTGGATCTAAACATGAATTAGCATCATCCAAGGTCCCAAGAAGTGGTGTAGTGGTGGAGTGATGGCTAGCACATCAGCTGGATGCAGAGGTGGCATGCCAAAAGGAATACACGATGGTGATGGTTGCTGGAGCCAAAGGCAGACGTTGGCGTGGCTACTTCAACGATGGCGTACACGTACGAAGGTGCTTGACGAGAGGACCTTAGAGAAGGTGATGACGAATAGATAGATCTGGATGGGAGAGAAATACAGAGACTCAAATAGACTACCTAGAAGGATGGCAATGACTCATTGATAAAGATCTATGTGAAAGGGGAAGATGATGCAACCATGGTGGCCAGGAAGTTCCTGTAAGGTGGCTGACCAAAGCCATTGAGATGGCGGTAGCCACCCGTACGTGTGCACTCCCCCTGTTGTTCTCTCTAGGAGAGAAGAGGAAGTGTCTAGGGATGGAATAAGCATAGAGAGGATAGGGAACAGAGACATAGGCTAGGGTTTTCTCTCTCTCTCTATTGATCTGATACCATATGAAGAAGTGCATTTGTTGTTGTTATTGATATGCACACCCCTATCCTATATATATTGGAAGGAGACAAGTACAAGGAAGAACAAGGAAGCAGACTCAAGGAAGAACAAGGAAGCATACTAAACCCTAATGGGCCATGGGATAACATGCCCATGTAGACATTAGATTAATTACCCTATTAACTAAATAGGCTAATATTCTAACAAGTACAATGTTGGTTTGTTGGATTCAGATGACTATCCTTGATAGCTCTCTAACATTACACTTGTATAAAATATATATGATATAGTATGCATGTATACATATTACCAAACCTTAAAAAGGCATATCTCAAAGATGAATTCCTATTGACACATAGACATATTCAATGACAACACATCTAGTCATGCCCTCCTAAGCTTCATGGATGGCTTTACCAGATACAACTAGCTATATCAAAACAGATAAGGAAGTCACAGATAAAATGGACTTCATCACCCAAATGAGGAGTGCTCTACTACCGATTCATGACTTTTGGCCTCAAGTGTGATGTCCCAATGTGCCAAAAATGAGATTACTCAAAACAAAACACAGAATTAGAACTAAACACATAGATTACATAAAAACATAGGAAACTAAAACCAATTTCACAAAAGCACTATAAGCCAAAAACTTATCACATATAAGTCCACAAGCCTTCTGCGTACATTGCATATCATATCATAAGGTGCTTTCATTATTTTATACTATCATTCCTGTGGTCCATCTATTACATGAGGTACCTGACCACATATATACATATACACATGCCATATCTTACATATAATCAAAAACCTCATATGAATATCATATATGCAAAACACATCGAGAACAACCCCAAAGACCTGAGTACATGGAAGACATCTAGTACTTTATCACTAAAGGGCTAGCAACACATCCAACCTTATCTGCTACTGCTCTTGTTGCATCTCTTTCTCAACTACACAATCTCTACCTCTTCACGCACTACCACCTAAAAGATGTGGAAACCCACAGGGTGAGACCAAAAGTCCCAGCGAGAGATATAACTCTCCACCAACATATATTAAAGCACAAATAACTAAGCAGGTTGAGTAGATTCAGCTATATGATTTGTATCTAACATATTAAATAGATTAAGAAAAACTAGGCAGTTACCACTGAGAAGTAGAACAATTAATATTCTAAGAAGGAATATGAAGAACACATATAACAATTGACTTCTCTTACCACATTATAAAATAAAGAAATTAGTAAAAAGATAAGGCAAGGGTATCATCCAATGTTATTTGCATTTGGCCCTAGGAAAGTACACTACATGACTATGTTACGTCTTTTATTATTTCCCTGAGGATTTGAGTCGTGCCACCCAAATTCAACCGACCAATGCTAAGTCAAAATTAGTGCCATACAAGGTCAATGGAAGAGCCAAATTCCACAACCTCCCCAACACCTCTAGGTCAGCATAAGAGAAAACACCACAGAGACATATCAATCAACTACAACAATGACATATAGTCAAAATGAAGGATTGTCTTGCACATGGCAATCCATATATAATAACACCTACCTACATTGATACATGTAACAATGCTAGAAGAATATTCTCACGCATGGCCATTCCCATTCTAAAAAGAGGCATCGCATGCAGTTACACTGTTGCATATCACATAGCATAAGGATATCATCTCACACAAGGCCGTCTCACACAACTAGTAATTGTGGATGCAAGGAGATAATCAACTTGCACCCCCGCATATTAAAAAATATGCACTCTTAGTTTCCCATAGGAATGACTCCTTTCACCATCTAGCAATAAAACTGACACTAGAATGGATCTATGGAACAAGGCACCTACATGATTATGGTTTCACTTTATTAGTTATGTTAATTGAGTGTCTTTCAACATCAATCAAGTTACAACGTACAAATCTAAAACAAACTCTACAAAGATAAGGGAAGGGTGCAACTACAAAAGATATAAAACGTATAAGGTGTGAACTAGTCACATCATCACCACATGATACTTATAACACTGCCATTCACAAGGACATCACTAATATCACATCAGTGGGTGATATCAATCCATCAATCATATGACTAGAGGATATCACCTCACAACATGCATCAAGCCTCCACCAGGTCATAGGACCCATCACATCAATATGATCTCTTCATATCTCATCAAGGCTTATATCCATCACCTTGTATCATATAATCATCACTACAACATAAACTAGCCATGACATTCATTTCACCTGCAAGGTTAGGGGTTTATAAATAATAGAGAGAAAACATTATAATATGATAATCACTCCAAGTATGATAACCAACACATCACATGACCCAAAACTAGGGTTAGGGATTCCATTACATAATGGAATCACCAAACCTTATATTTCTCACCTCCCACATAGTTGGAGTGCATTATGATTAAGCATTACCATTATTGTGATTAATTAGGCATATCAACATTATTAGGTATCAACCATCAATTGTTTGTACACATGTAACATTCTTATCATGTCATAGATATAACAACCATGTGTTCATGTATGAATCAACCCGCCATAACATATGTGTCTCAACCACCCATCAAGGTAGGTCATGACCGAGACACATCAACATGGTCATGACTGAAACACAACATGGTCATGACCAAAACACAACACCAAAGGCATACGTCTCGACCACCTTCAAGGTAGGTGTCATGACCGATACCACCACTAGGTCACGACCAAGCATTACGACCATCCATCCTCATGGTGTTATGACTAGAACCAAAACCAAAAGTTTCAACCACACTCCAACATAGTGGCTCGACCACAAAAAGACCATGTGTCTCGGCTGACTAAACCAAAACAAGGTTGTCGACCTAAACAAACCCATGTGTCTCGCCCCAAGCACAAAACTAAGGGTAGCGACCAAAACTAAACAAGGGCATCGACCACTAAGGCTAAGCCACCTTAACAACACTTAACCATAAACAAAATAGGAGATAAAACTTGATCAAAATGGAAGATAATCACAGACAAATAGAAGATGATCAACAAAGAAAACATCATCATCAAGGAGGAAAACTTCTCATAAGAACGGTCACTAAAACCTTAAAATAGAACTATGAGAATCACCATGAATAACCTTATGTAGGAAATAAAAGTTAACATTCAATACATCCAAAATAGAGCCTAAACTTCATGTTACACTAAAGTACACGAACCTTATGCATGTGATCAAAATACAAGATCAAATGATAAGAGGGAATAGTCTATCTCATCATCATCTCAAAATCGAGTACCACAAATTAGGATTTTGGATTCTAAAGAAACCAAGAATGATAACCACCATCATTCAAGCTCTAGAACATGATATAATCTACTAGAATGTTAGGTCCATGATTTAGAGAGATAAAAAACAACATGCATGTAAATAAAAGTGCAATAATGGAGAGGGTAGAGTGTTATATAACCCGCCTTAAGTGAAAGAAAAAGCTCCAAGCTCTCAATCACCAAGGAGGAAAATGAATCTCCACCAAAAGATCAACTCTTGGCCATAAGATCACCTAAAGAATAAGAAGACACCAAGGTCAAAGATAGCTCAAGAAAAGAATGCAAGAAACCCTAGGCCAAACCAAAAGAAGAAGGGAGAAAGAGGAGAAAACTTCCTCACACTTGGGCATCACCTTGTCAAAACATGGTCTCCGACCCTTTGTGATGAGGAATTTTCTCTCAAGATGGCCACCATGGATAGTCCTTAGTCTAAGGTCAAGAAAGGAGAAGAATATGAGGGAATATGAGGTAGAATGTAACATCCCCGACATGGGTTATGATCTAACCCTAGATGTTTTGCTTAATAAAGTTGATTAGATACTTTCTCTTATCTCTTGAAAAGTAATTAAGGCTTAAGAGGAACTTATGTTTCAATTTTAGTCCTTTTTGAATAATGTTGAAATACTATTTTTCTTGTTTTGGACTAATGTGAAAATTACCCAAGTTGAAGGGTTAACTTGCAAATGTTACATGGTAAAATGTTCCCCAAGTGTTGAAGCATCATAAGAATGAGTATTATGCATATGGTATGTCTTGTGGTAGCCTGAGCACTAAGAAAGAACTTGTTGAACAATGTTTGTGCATTAAAACCTAGTTTTGGTGTAATGTGCAAATTACCCAAAACCTAGGGTTCAATATGCAAAATACTACCTCTAGAGAGTCCCTCATGTTTCTTGGAATCATGTAGAGAAAAGAAAATGAGAGGGGCGTCTCATTTGAATCACTTTGGAGGAGAGAGAATCTTGATATTAAAATAATCAAGATTTAAGCATAATTGGAAACATAATTCAATTTAATGCAAAAATAAATATATTAATGGTAGTGACCTTCAACCAAGTATGTGAAGGATGAATTTGGATAAGTGTGGAAGATCTTGTGCCTTGCTATGGCACCGAAAATATCCTAAGTGAGTGGAGAACCCACTCACATTAGTTAACTAAAAAGTAATATCCACTCAATTTTGGATATTATTATTATATGAATTAAGGTGCTTAATTGCTTTTTCTTTAATTCATGGATAATGAAAAAGAATTTCAAGGTGGGGAATATTTCTTCATATGCAAGGGATGGATGGGAGTGAGTAGCACCAATTTGGGGAGTTGAAGGATTATTATAAGACTTTCTCTCTCTTGGAATTTCCTTATATGTACCTCATTTTCCACACTTATAAGGACTCTTTTTCAGATTTTCTTTCTCTCCTTGCTTTGGCCGAGCACAAGCGAGATTAATAGAAACAGGAGGACGAACTCCAACCTGTAGGTAAGATCCTTAACCATCTTCAACCTTGATTTCATGGTGGAAAAAAAATCAAAGCTTGATTTCTTCTTTTCTCCATTCAATCTTCAATCCTAGCCATTTCTTTTCACTCAAAAGCTTGAGGAAAATCCTTGGGAGGTTGAGAAAGATTCATTCACTATTGAAGGCGTGAAGCTTGAAGTTTGGTCTCAACTTTGAAGGTGGGTTATATAACTTAAACCCTTGAATGTTATTATTACCTTCAATTCTTCATCATTTGTTGATCATTTTGTTCTTCTTGAAATTCCTTTGAATAATTGATGAAATTTCCATAAGAATGGCAATAGAATTTGAAGGATCAAAGCTTGATGATGATGACATCATCATAAGCACACACCTCAATGAATATCTTGGGCAAATAGTTTCAACGTTTGGGACAAATCAGTTTCAAGACCGATTGAAACCAAACGATCTCAAGACCGTTTGGGAGTAAACGGTCTCAAGACCATTTGAGATCAAACGGTGTCAAACCGTTTGGAGGATTGATGCTGATATGGATGGATGATGATCTAATGATACCAATTGATTAGATTTTAAAGGTTCCATGTATGGATGATCCACTAATTGCAAACCCTAATCGATTGAATTGATTGAAACCCTAGTTGAGGGAATCAGTTTTGAGATGGTTTAACTCAAACGGTCTCAAGACCGTTTGGAGGTCAAACGGTCTCAAGGCTATTTGAGACCAAATGGTCTCAAGACCATTTGGAGGTCAATGGTGGATTATGGTGATGGTTGAAGATCCAAGGGCCACGATCTGATGTACCTTCAATAGTTCAATCGATTGATGATTCAATGAATACACACCCTAAATCAATTTGATTGGAGGAACCTTATTTTGGTCCACTCGATTTCAAGATAATTTGGACCAAATGGTCTTGTGACTGTTTGGGATCAAACGGTCCTCAGACCGTTTTAAGAGCAAACAAATCTCAAACTGTTTGATGTTCAATCAGTTTTAATGTTAAGTTGCTCAATCGGTTTCAATGTTGAGGTGTCCATTCGGTTTTCATGAAAAGGATGATGATTCAGTTTCAAGACCAAATGGGGGATTTGGTTTCAAGACCGAATGAAGGATTTGGTTTCAAGATCGAATGGATTTGATTTCAAGATCAAATAAGGGATTCAGTTTCAAGACCGAATGAAGGATTCAGTTTCAAGACCGAATGGAGTGGTTTGGTTTCAAAACTGAATGAGTTGATTCAAATTACAATTGTTCTTAGAACTAAATGGGTATTATTAAAGTAACTCAAGATGGATTGTAATATTTATACCTCTAAAGTACTTAGGTGGTTAGTACCTTTAGAGTGATTAACCTTTGATGCTTATGGAAGCAATAACTTAATACTTTATGTCAACTCTTCATTTCAAGTTGATTCAATTTAATTAAGACTAAAGAGATTAACCTCCTAGAGAATATGAGGGAGAGGAACTTATACATGAGTGATAATCATGTAGTGATTAACCTCAACACTCTCAACATGAATACAATATGTATTTAGGGTATGATCCTTGATAGAGAGATCATGAAAACCCTAATTGAGAAGGGTGATGAACCCTAACCCTAATTTAGGGCAATGTTAGGTATAACCCTAATCTAGGGTGATGGTGTAACCCTAATTTAGGGTAATGATATGAGAAACCCTAATTCAGTGTATTTTGATAGGAAACCCTAATTTTAGGGGAAATCTTATAAGAAACCTTAATTTAGGGTAAGAATGCAATGTGAAACCCTAATACAGGGTAATGTGATATGAAACCCTAATCTAGGGTGATGATATGTGTTGTGAAACCATAATTTGAAAATCTATCCCTAATTTACCACAAGGGGATGAGTAACCCTGATTGTTATGAATTGGGAAACCCCAACCCTAATAAGGGTATAGGTGATGTTACTTTGTATAGCATGGTGCTAAAATGTAATTGATATTACTGTTATCAAGTATACTAACCATGCAGGTATCATGAGATGATGAGCATAGACAGGTATGAGCTATGATGTTTCATTTATTATTATTAATGGGCCTGGTGAGCCATAACATGCTTTATTGCCTAGTGAGAGGTAACAAGAGATGAAATGGACTTTGAGAGCCATGTGAGATGCTTGTGAAGCAAGTATCATGATTACCTTATTTAGATGACCTGAAGGTATTTTAGTTACCTGATAAGTGGTAACAAGTGTTCTTTGATGAACCAAAGGTTTGAATACCCATTTTCAATAATCATGATGATGAGTTTGTGAAAGGATGAGAATGCTCCTGATGAGATGAGGGACTGAGATCCCAATGCCTTATTAAAGATTTGAACAATACTTGATGGAAGTATTACACATTCTTTGTAGCAATTGTTAAAATAATTGATATTTGGGAACTTGTTTGATGCTAAAGGATATGGTAATATACTTAATTAATCAAGTTATATCATATAATGTAGTTGCCCTGACCATAGATCCATCAGTGTCAAAATTTGCTGAATGGTGAAACAAGTTAAACTCGGAGCACATATTTTTGAATATGCGGGGGTAATTGGGAAATTATATCCTCATGCCCCGTAGGAATGGTTGCGGGCTATATCCTATGTACGTGATTGGTTACGGACCATACCCCAGTAAGAGTATGGCTACGGGCCATGACTCCATGATATGATACCAGGCATTGGATATGGGCCATAACCCTGAAGAGAGTATATGTTGTGGGCTATAACTCTATAGTGTAGATGCCAATATACCCTGGCAAGCTAATTTCAGTTTGACACATGATGTCTTTATCATATAATCTCATACTGACTAAGAAGGTTGAGGTCTTGGAGTCTGGATCTTCCATTGACCTTGTGTGGTACTGATGCTTAACGTAATCGTGGTCGGTTGGAGCATGAACGGTATACTTCATCTCTTCAGGGCATTAAGTATGATTGAAAAATGTAATTAGCCATGTAGCATATTTGCTTAAGGTTGAAATATGAGAATCATTGGTTGATGTTATCTTGCTTAGCATATCCTAGATGGATAAAAGGTATACATGTTCTTCATATTCCTTATTGAATAAGTGACATGTTGCTTTATTAAGTTATAGCTAAAATGCTTTGAATAAGAATATTGTTCTAATCTGTTTAGACAAGGAATTATCTATTGTTAAACATTTATGATTCCTCTGCTTAGTTTTATCTTATTAAACTGCAATAATAACGTTTCTAGAGGAGAGTTATATCTCTCACTGGGACAATTTCAAATTGTCTCACCCCTGTGGGATCCAACTTTTTAGGTAGACACAGAGGAAGAGGCAGAAACCCTACAACAGGGGAAGAGCAGCAGCAGCAGTTGGGACAGTAGTGAATTTCTAGGTGGAGACATTGGCTGTCATGTCTTGTACATAGAGTCCTATGTGTCATCTCTGTACTCTCATGTCCTCGGAGTCAGTAGTTAGTTTAATGAATCGATTTGAGATTTTAGCTTAATGCCTTAATGTTTTTATGCTGCTTATGTGTAGTTTTAACAGGGTAGTTGATACTTGTAATCCTCGAGAAGGAATGGTACAAGAGATGTACTTGTGAACCAGAATGTAATTGAATTACTTTGGTTCTTTTTGAAAGAGTATTCCAATGTATGGATCTCTTTGTGAACAGTTTTAATTTTTAGTTATTTTCAGTAATCCGATGCACATGATTCGCTTCCTCTTAGTAAATGTCGATTTGTACGCCACATAGAAGATCATAGAAAATTCCACTAAAGAAAGGCATATACTTACTAAGGAAGAAGATGATCCAAAAGTCACCTCAAGCACCAAAGTGAAGGTTGATCGACCACCAAAGCAACTAGATCATCACTCCTTGGCTCCACAAACCTTCAAGGTCACCACAAGAGAGGAGGAAAGAAGGAGGGTAAAAAAGAATGCATGTTTGAAGCGGAGAGGGGTTACATACATGAAGGAAGAGGGAATTAGGGTGGAGATGAGGTGTCAACACCTAAAGGAACCATAGGGACACTTGTCCACGAAAGAAACCAACATGCAACCATTATATGCATGCATGCGTGAGATGGTGATACAAACAATTTTGGGTATTGACCTCTTAAGGTCACCAACACATTGGTCTCATTTGAGACACATAAAGAGGTTGAGAAAACACAAAAGCAACTTGTCTTAGTCGAGACAAAAGGTCACTAAAACATTCAAGGTCGAGGCACACCACAAAAGGACAACCCTTCTCGACCCAACCACTCTAAGACCATCATGGTAAAAAAAACCAAGATAAGGTAGGCATCTTGGTCAAGACATACCCAAAACCCCCATCAAGGTCGAGACAAAGGTCAGTACACTTCAACCAAGCTCACATGGTTGACATCATACCAAACCCTAGAAACCCTAATCACTTCTTAGAGATGTCACCACTCATCAAAGGCTCAACCAAGACACCCCAAAGCATAAAATTCTCTCTCATGATTCCGATGAAGAGAAGGTACCATATGGAGGTGGCAAATTACAAGATAACCCTCACATTGGGTAAATTGCAATTTGACCCAAAAGAAGCATATAAAGCACAAACATCATCCAAACAAGGTCAAACTGAAACTTAAGATCTCCACAAGATCTAACAACATCTTAAAGTATTAAAGGTTCTAAGAACTTAATAAAGCAAAACAAATATGTTTTTCCCAAAACACATATCATGGGTCTTACAAGCCATAAACCCCTAACAAGGATTTCACCCCTAAAATTCTAAACAAAAAGAGATGTGTACTTCCTAAACATCTCTTCCTCAAGATCCCATGTAGATTCCTCAATGTCAGGTGATGCCAAAACACCTTTACCATCACTATGTCCTTCTTCTTCAACTTTTTGATCCTCCTATCCAAGATCAACATAAGGCCTTCAACATAGGATATGTCCTCATCAAGGTCAACCTCCTCTGGCTGCAAAACCAACTTGGTATCAGGGTAGAACTTCCTCAACATAGATACATGGAATAATGGATGCAACCTATGCAACTCATGTGGCAACTCCAACCTATTAACCACCTTCCCAACACGTACCACCACATGGTATGGTCTCATAAACCTGGGAGCCAACTTACCCTTCTTGACAAACCTCAAAGCACACTTACAAGGAGAGACCTTGAGTTACACCATGTCTCCCATTGGAACTCCAAGGGTCTGTGACAGTTATCATCATATGACTTCTGTCTGTCCTGGGATGTTTTCAACTATTGCTTAATCACTTTGATCTTCTCTGTTATTTGTTGCACAACAGGGCCTAGAAGCTGGTATTCACCTATCTCATACCAACACAATGGAGATCTACAACGCCTCATAAGGTGCCATGTCGATGCTCCTCTAATAACTATTATTATAAGAAAAATCTATCAAGATGAGGTGGATATCCCAAATGCCCAAAAACTACAAAACAAAAGCTCTCAATAAATCCTCTAAGGTCAGTATGGTCCTCTCAGACTGACTATCTATCTACGGGTGGAAGGCAGTACTAAACCTTAAGTGCATACCCAAAGCTGTATGCAAATGCTCCCAAAAGAGACTAGTAAATTGAGGACCTCTATCTAACACAATAGTAGTTGGAACACCATGCAAGTAGACGATCTCAAAAACATATATCTGAGCAAGCTTCTCTAATGTATACATTGTCTTCATAGGAAGGAAATGTTGACTTGGTCAACCTATCAACAATCACCCAAATGGAATAATGACCTTTTGCTATCCTAGGGAGACCAACCAAAAAGTCATAACATGATCCACTTTTCATTGTGGTATAGGCAATGGTTGCAAAGTCCCTACATGTTTTTGGTGTTCATCTTTAACTTGCTGACACACATGACATCTTGCAACAAACTTTGCCACGTCACACTTCAAACCAGGCCACCAATAAAATTCCTTCATATTGTGGTACATCTTGGTGCTACCTGGGTGCATAGTATATATCGAAGAGTGAGCCTCTTACACAATCATCTTTAGATTGTCAACATCAAGAACCAAAACTCTTCTATGCTAACACACTGTCCCATCCTCTGCCTCATGGAAGTCATCACGCTTCTCATTGTCGAACTCTGGTTGTATCTTTTGTATCACAGTATCATCCAACTATGCCTCTCTAATTTACTGCCTCAACATAGGATTCACCTTCAACTGTGCCAACAACCCAGCTAACAAAGAAACCTCCAGCAGTACATTCATCTGATGTAATGAGACCAACATGTATCACCTATGGCACACCAAGGAATACAACTATGCTTTCTCCATTGATGATGACGAAGAGGACTTCCTGCTCAGCACATCTGCCATAATATTTACCTTCCCGGGATGGTAATATATGGTGCAATCATAATCTTTGATCAACTCCATCCAGCGACTGCCACTTGTTCAACTCATGTTGTGAATATGTACTTCAAGTTCTTATGATCTATGAAGATCTGACAGTTCTCTCCACAAAGGTAGTGTCTCTAGATCTTCAAGACATGAATCACAATAGATAACTCTAGATCATGGGTTGGGTAGTTCTCCTCGTGTTTCTTTATATGTCATGAAGAAAAAGGGATCACATTCCTATCCTACATCTGCACAACCCAAACCATTCTTTGACGCATCACAAAAGACTACATATCCTTTCCCTTGCTCAGAAAAAACTAGCATTGGTGCACTTTCAACTTCTCCTTCACTAACTGAAAGGGACACTGACAATTTTCATCCCAGATGAAAGGCACATCTTTCATCATCAACATTGTTAGGGATAACACCACTAAAGTTCTTGATGAACCTCTTGTAATAGCCCGCCAGACCCAAAAAACTACACACTTCTATTGGTGCCTTTGGTTGTTCCCACTCCAACACAGATTCAACCTTCTTGGGGTCTACACAAACACCCTCAACGGATATCACATGTCCTAGGAAAGACACCTCCTCAGCCAAAACTCACACTTACTGAACTTGGCATACAACTGATGTTGTTTTAACATGGTAAATGATTGCCGAAGATGTTGTTCATATTGCTAAATATCTCTGGAGTATATCAGGATATCATCTATGAGAACCACCATGAACTGATCAAGAAATAACCAAAACACCCTATCCATCAAGTCCATGAATGTTGTCGGTGCATTTGTTAGCCCAAACGGCATAATAACAAACTTTTGTAATGACCATACCTTATCCTAAAAGCTGACTTAGGTATGTTGTAAGGAGTGCGATCCTAGAGGGGAACCACTCCCTACTAAAATAAAAAGTCAACATCCCCAACTAAACACCAACATAGAATTTTTCTCGAAAGGGATGATAACCAATTTATTCAACATGAATGTACTATAACACGAAAGTATCAGTGGAATATTAAGATGTATCTAACCATTATAAAGCTTGTTATCATCACAATCCTTCACCATACAAGGTGAGATAAAAAGGAAAGACTAACTAACATAGGACTAGCTGAGGATCACCTAACAACTTCAAGCAATGTCTCCCATGAGGTCAGAAACACTTGTTGTGGTCCAGGTTCACCTTGATAGCCCTCTCCTTGTTCAACACTTGGGTTTGGAAGTGTACCCCACAAAAGGAAAGGAAAATAGAACATCAACAAAAGGTTGGTATGTGCATACTAAAATAAACTTGAGAAATTATGGAAAAAGATGTTATCAAGTAGAGAATGCTTCCCATATAAAAGTAAAGGACTACCTAATCAGGCATTAAAGGAATAAATCTCAATAAAAGAGATACCTGCCATAACCAAACAAATAAAATTGTGCCATACTAGCACATAAAAAGAATTAAGGCACACACCCAACAATAATCAACCTCCATGCATGTGAGATAAGCACAACACTAGAACAATATAAAAACACATGTTACCAAGCCTCACAAACTTGAAACCTGATAGAGATGACATACTGCCAACTCCCAATATATATAAAACTCGGGCCAAGCCTCACAAACTTGAAACCTGATAGAGATGACATACTACCAACTCCCAATATATATAAAAGTTGGGCCAAGCCTCACAAACTTGAAACTGGGTATGGGGCACCACCACCTCTATCCCAATAATAACAGGGGCATACCACCCAAAAACCAATGCAATTACACTATTCTAGTGCTACTAAATCACATAGCATGTTTAGTGTAGAGGCAAATAGAAAGTATAGTCAGATAATACAAAAGTTTCCATAATACTAATGCACAACATAAACATTCACCATATCAGTGGACAAAAGATATCACATGAGATCACATAGTATTCCAACATTGACAGTGTATAAGAAAGAGAGCAAGAGAATGTCCAAATATGATCACAAGATAAGTGCAAATAAAGTAGTTCACATGAACCATAATTTTTAAAAGAAAGAATATTGTGTAGGCTATTGTCCATAGGACCAAGAGAAATATGAAAATAGGTAATTGATCAAAAGGAATAATAGGGGATGCAAACATACCTTACTCAAGAATCTACACAGTCTAAAGTAAGTCCTAGATCCAAGCATAGGTCTCTAAAGCACATATTATGCATATATGTAGAATTAGGGTTATGTTTTCATTAATTATCCAAAACCCTAAAAATCACCTTTTTAATATTAGTGAATTAGATTGTCCAAAGCATGCCATGCTTTAGATTATCTTTATCTGATATCTAAAAATATTTTATTATATTTTTTGACTTTTAAATGTTTAGTTATGAATTTTGCAAGTTATTATCTACTTAGATTAATCCATTGAAAAACGCCCTTTATAAAACATTGGATTTAGTAATAAAACAAGTATCATTAGATAGATCTTATTTTTCTAAATTTATTGACTATTTTTTGTATTTTTTTATCAATAGTTAATTAGTTATGAATTTTATAAAATATATCCAATCAGGAAATTCCACATTAGTAAAAGCATTGGGAGAGGAAAAGAGAGAGAGAGGGAGTGGGCCACACAGTCTGAGTTGGCCCAATCAGGGCTGGCCAACTCGGTCAACCACTCAAACACATCAGCGAGACTGGGGCACAAAGAAAGGAAACAAGATTATGTGAAGTTACTAAAATTCCCTCAGCCAAAAATTAAAACGAAGAAGGAAAATAGGAGGGCATAAGAGGGAAAACACATCAAGGATTATTTTACCTGATCACGAGCCCGCCATTGAAGTAGAGAAACCATGGGTTGAGGACCAGAAGGTGAGTCTGGCTCCAAGGCGATAGGACAAAATCACATAGATCTTCGCCAGACATCCACAAACACAAAGAGCCCATGAACAAGCAAAACAAAGCAGTGAGTCACCTTCTATAGCTAAGAAATAGGGAGCCAAAGGTAGATATCAAAAACATCGATGAAGCAATGGTGTGATCAAAATAAGATTGCGAAGAGATTTAGGAGGGTAAACCAAAGTCAATGAACCCGAGAGAGATCTAATTACACCCAAAACACTATGGCAACAAGTGAAAAACTAGTTCAAAAGATCGAGTTTGGAAAACAAGACAAAGAGAAATGGACAGAGGTTTAAGGGAAAGAAAAGAAATCCTTGGTTCTAATAGTGCTCACCGAGTAGTCAATTGAACAGGAAGCGGTGGAGAAGGATTGAAACGGAGCCAATGTCGCTGGAGTAGAGAGTGAGTAGGTCTAGGCATTTGGGGCAAGAGAGAACCCAATTGAGAGAGGAGGAGAGTTGGAGAAGGGTCGATGATGGATTCTGGGCACTCACGTGAGGACGGGTTGCAAAGGATGCTTGTCCTGTAGAAATTGATGGAGAAAGATAATTTGGGCATTTCTTATTTATAGAGCTCTAGGGCACAAGAAAGGGATCATTGTGTGCGGATTTGGATAAGGAATCCAATGGAGAAAAGATCTCAAAGAACCATCGAGTGAGGAGGAAGAAATCCTAAAAAAAATTACCTATTTTTTCAAAACAAGCGTGGGGGGGGTAGAAGACAACGCCATGACCATCAGATCCAAGATCAAATGGATGAGGATAAATATCATGAAAAAAGAAAAGAAAAAGAAAGCATGCGTGATACATATATGGATTTCCATTCTGTTTCGAAAAAAGTGTATTCACATTAATTTTTCATTTTCTCTCTCTTCTAAAAAGGGTGCAAACAAACTCCAAATTATATGAAATTTTTCTCGAAGGATAATTAAGGAATGTATATTCCAATTATGCAATTAGATTTGCCTTTTGAGAACTTTTGATGTGTTAAATAAATCAAATTTTATTTTCTCTTTCCTCCATCATTAATGGTTATAAGTTTCTACAAATTTGATGAAACTTCACCCACAAGTCACATTAAGTGCCTTGGATATGAGTTCACCATCAATTTTACATGTTAAAGTTGTTTGTATATTTATTTAATATTTTGAAGGTTCTACACACTTTCTCTCTCCTGATTTCACCTTTTAAGAAATTATTCTCCAAATTGAGTAAAAATTCACCCAAAGGCATATTTTAATGTGTAGATTATAAATTTAAGATTATTTTCCACCTTTGGAGTCATTAAATATTTTATTTCATATTTTGAAATAAAATCACCTTTTCTTTTGTAAATACAATAGATGTGATTATTATTATCCTAAATTGGTGAAATAAGTAAACTTGAACTCAGAGAAAATGAATCTGAAGTTATTCTTATCCAACCACTTCCTCTTTTATTAATTTTAGCCCATTATCCATTATTTCCATTATTTCTCTTATTAAATAATTCAATATCACATTACCTTGCTTAAAGAGTTATTATTTATCTTTTTATCTCTTCCTTATTCTAAAAGGATAAGGAAAGATCTAGAATGAATCTACTCTATCATTATATCCCATGAGTTTATTTATTTCATATTTAGTTGAATTATATATCATTATTCTCAATTATGGACACCTTCTCCTTTTATGTACATTATTACCTCATGTGACATATCTTATGTACCCTTCATTGATCATATGATTAATATGAAAGTATCATGTCATTTTTTTTATATGTATACATGTTAGGATGATTTAATTATGCATTAACATATTAGGATTTCAATTATCCACTAATGTGTATATCTTTTACCCTTGATTGGCTAAGCCCAAATACTAAGGTCTATAACCTCAACCTTGGAATAGGAATATGTTCTAGGTTTTAGAATGTTACATATGTCATCTACCTTGATCCACAACTGGTGATAACCTAACATCAGGTCTATCTTAGGAAATACTACAACACCTTGTAACTGGTCAAACAAATCATCATTCTGTGACATGGGATACTTGTTCTTTATCGTCACCTTGTTCAACTGTATGTAATCTATACACAACCTCATGGATCCATCTTTCTTCTTTACAAACAACACATGAGCACCCCATGGAGATGTGGTTAGTCTAATGAAACCTTTCTTAGGTAGCTCTTGCAACTGTTTCTTCAATTATGAAATCTCAGTTGGAGCCATCCTGTATTGTGTTTGAGCTATCGACTACGTACTGGGGACTAGGTTGATCTCAAAGTCAATCTCTTGGGGTGGTGGAACACCAGGGAACTCATATGGAAAAACATCCTCGAATTCATGGACAACTAGCACCTCCTGGATACTAGGACTCCTCACCTAAGTATCCACCACATGTGCCAAGAACGCTTTGCAGCCTTGCCTCATCATCCACTAGACACACTGGGATAATTTTCCTATCTCCTTAGAAGACCCACATCACATCACCATCTATGAACGTCCATCTTGGAACTATAGTCTGAGACCACCTGATACTTCTCTAAGGTGTCCATTCCAAGGATCACATCATATGCATGCATATCAACTGGTATGAGGTCCACTTGTATGCTATGTCCTAAAAAGGAAAGGACATAGGAAGGACACACCTCCCACAACTCAGAGGAACCAATCAACAGGGCCTCTAAATGAAGACTATACCATCTATGACTAACATGCAAAGAACAACTATCAATCACTTCTCGAGTGATAAAAGAATGTGTTGCACCCGGGTCAACCAAAATAGATATAAAGCAAGAAGAAGACAAATCAGAATGAAATAACTCTATCTGACTTGTCATTACTCATGGGTTGACCACTCCTTATGACTGACTAATGGCATAGATTCGAGGTGTTGCATGTTGTAGTCCTCGTCCTCTGTTGTCCTATCTAGAAGAATCGACCTATGGTGCTTGTCCACGTCCTTGGCCTTCACCACTGCTAAATTGATGCCTCTATGAGCCCTACTGACTCTGCCTTTGCAATTGCGTCACCTCATAATCCTTCACAAGATAATACGGTCTTGTATGCCTAGTTTATCCACACTTTTAGCAATCCTTTCTCTCGTACCATGGCCTATACGGCCCTACCACATACCTTGAAGTTGTATTGTGGGCTCTTGTTGGTGGAAAATTGTAGCCTCTGCCTCTACTTGGTGACCATTGCGTCTATGCACTTGACCTCTGTGGTGTTAATGGTGATGAGAACCTAGGATTCTTAAAACCTTCAGATGTCTGCCTCTCATACTACGCCAATCTCTTCTTGGTATTCTTCTCACACTTCTCAACCACTGATCTCTCTATCATTTGAACCGACTCCACAAACATGGCAAACTACTCACAGTTCTCCAAAGCAGCCAATGGAGTAGATAACTATAAACTTAGCCCCTTCTCAAAGCATCAGATCATATCCTAATATGTAGCAACCATGTGAGGACAAAACCTCAACAACTCTATAAACTTTGCTTCATACACATTCATCAACATGGATGTAGTATCTCAAACTGGGATATCTTCTCATCCAAATAGGTTTGAGGAAAGGACCAACTGACAAACTGTGACATCCCCAGATTTTCTAAAAACTAATCTGATGTGTGACGTCCAAATTGAAACCCTCACCTCAGCGAGAATCCCAATTTAAACATCCCACACAAGGCCAAGAAGAAGAAAATCAAGGGAGTCAGAAGGAAACACAGTCAGTAGCACATGTACATGAACAATAATAAAACCATACACACATGTTCACTATTCAACATATAATTACTACATGAATTGTTACATCATTTGATATTATATATTAAACAACAAACTTAACATATACATGTACTACATATAAACAATAGGATCTTAAGACAACATGTCCACCTGTACATCAGCTCGCCATACAACTCTCACTATCGTGGATCTTCAAGAGCATAACCACAACCTAAACAAAAGATTTCATGCGGTACACGTCAGCACAATATTTCAAGAATATTGTACTGAGTACGCCTACGTGTCTTTTATATACCTCTCATCATATCTTGGCAATAAGATAAAACTTATACTTGGCAGTAACAAAAGAATATAAGAAAATGTATACTTGCACAAAGATATTCATTAACAAAAGAGAACACATATTTTAAGCACATTTTCCATTATATATCCATGCATTTGCCACCTGAGGGAATAATGCATCATCTCTGCTACCAAAGAGAATGAGATGTAAGGCCTTATGATCTACTACCAAAGAGTTAGATCATTGTACAATGTGATCTGCTACCAAAGAGAATGATCACTTTTCAGCACTATGCTACCAAAGAGAATTAGTGCTTTCATATAATGGAACAGATATATTATGTTTGATGTGTTCATAACAGTAAGTATAGAAAACCAACCAACATATCCTACAAGAACAATCATTTCATCCAATACCATATGCCAAGTATTTTACTATGCATATAACACAAGCATATTGTATAATAAGCCAAGTAAGAGGTAATGGAGTACCTTGATCAAGAGATCAACTAATCACATATATTCCTGATGTCAACTACATCCTTGGTCAACCCTGATTAAGATAAGATCATAAACTATCATCAAGTTCTCATCCTATTATATCTCCTCTTAACCCTAATTATATCCATTAGGGTTTCTCTTAGTTTATTAGGATATTCTCATTGTTACTGGTATTATCTTCTTGGGATTATCTTAATGACGCAATATTCCAGATTATAGTTCATCAACTGGATATCCTCATGTGTCACATTATTATGTGAACATATTTACATTATCTCACATTAATTAGTCAAATTAGGGTTACATCTTATGTATTAAGAGTTATCTTCATATAACATGAATTCTATGCATACAACTGATCTCAGATTTATATATTATATTCCAGTTACAGATATGAGGGTTTTCTATAAATCTCATCATTTATTGAGCATGCATGCATTAATTGCATCATCTTTAGTTGTTAGCCCTATTTAGCCATATTAATCAAATTATATGCTTTCGTGCATCAACATAGCCATATCTGACATCATATGCATTAAAGACATGGTTATGGACTTACTGACATGTTATCATAATTTTATGTCATTGTTTGCTATTTATTATCCATTAAATAAGGATTACACATATTACATGATATTGATGATATTTAAGCATAAAAGGCTGATATTATGGTTCCATATTATTCTACGCATTTTTCTGAGAATTTTGGTACCTTATTTGGATTTTTCTGACAATCATGCTATTTTCGGCGAATTAAACAAGATATGGAAAATTACTGGAATTACTGGACAATTTACCTTTTTAGGCCAATCCCGTCATGCCACGTGGCCGTACAGGGGCGCGTTTCTTTGCGTTTGGGGGTCGGTTCTTTGGTTGAGCCGGACTGGTCCAACTGGTTCATAGGAGGTCTAGCCGAGTCAACACACTCTGGCTCCTTGTTTCTCCCTTGCGTGAAAATTAGGACGGCCGACGCCTGTGTCCTCTTTCCTATGAATAGACGCCGCCGCTGCAAGCTCGACTCCAGTGAGGGATAGGTACAACTCTCTTCCAATTCACGGACTAAAGAAACTACTAGGAGCCTCACATGCTCTCTCTAGGTGCCGCCGGTAGGGTAACCTGCCTCTGGACCTCCTTCTTCGTTGATCAACTTCTTCTCCGGCGTCAGCCACCGTGGTGGCGGTCAGAAAGGGGTAGAAGGACTCCTCGCTTTGAAGCTTACATCTGAAGTATCGAGGAGCTTTGGTGGAACTATAGGAACCTAGATAGGCCCATAGATTGAGGTATAAGGAGCTACTGCAGCGCCCCCAACCTCACCTCTTCTTCTCCAGCGAAGGCGCCTACATCAGTCGTCGGCGTGACGATGATCTCCGGCGTGCGATCCTACACCGTATGCTCCTCCATATCTTCTCCTACTGCCACACAGAGTCATCCCGCTGGTTCACCTCCTCATCTGCTTGGAAGTCTGACTGTGCCTCCACGGCACCACCATCGCAGGCTCGCCGCCGACCTAGCGCCTCCCTCCAGTCCATGCCGCCTTCAGGCTGCTCCCGACGAGCAACTTACAGAGCCAAGGTGCTCCTCTTCACAGATGCAAGTGCTAGCACTCATCTGCTCTCAAGCGCCACCGATCTGCTCTCGAGCACTGCCGATCTGCTCTCGAGCGCTGCCGTTGGGCTAGAACGCTGGCGGGAGATCAACCCCCATACCTCCGACTTCTTGTTCCCTCATTAGTCTGCTCGCTGCGAAGGAGAAGCATCGAGATATGGGGACTTGTTCTTTCCCCATACTTATGGATATAAAGGTCAGAATGGACGTGCTCGATAATGTGAAGCCAACCACCCAGTCTCCCACTCCATTCATCCCATGATCATACGTCGTGGAAGTGTGAACGGGTACTGGGTTCCTTGCTCCTTGACCTAGAACGGTTTGGAGGTAGGGAAAAGTTCAGCACCGTCAGATCCTTTCCTTAGTCCACTGGATCTTGTCTAATATAGTCGATATGTGGCTCATATATGCCACTGGTCACAGCCATAGAGCTAAACTATGTGTGATTCCTCCATTAAGCAAAGCTTATGCTATATATGTTAAACAACTTAGGTCTAGTCATGTATCACATTATTTCAAAAAAATCTTGACTTAAAAGGATTGTTCTAGGAACCTTAATTGATTATGAACTTTAAGAAATTGCTTTATTATCATCCAAGCTACATCTTACCAAATTTTGGTCCCAATATATCAATATTTAACCAATCAATTAAAAACTTCAGAAAGGCATAAGATAATAGATCTTAATCATGGTATCAAACACTTAAAGTTTTCCAAAGAAGACTTGGAACTCTTAGTGCCACTCAAACATTGAATTTACTTATGCGATTAGACATCTAAAAGTTCACTCCATCACATCCTACACACCTTAAAAGAAATTCCGTCCTCGAAATTAAGCCAGAAAACCCACTTTGTCACATCATATACATCTTAAAGGAACTTTCGTCCTCGAAAGTAAACCATACTCATACTTCCAAGGAAACCCTTATCTTGCATCCATCCACATGTAGGCACTATTCTGTGTGTAACATACCCACAAAGGTTACCTAGAACCATGTATCTAAAGGAGTTAACCAAAGTTAACCCATTACATCAAGGTGTCATCAACATTTTATTGAGATACTTGTTAGAACATGTTCAAAATTACCATAGGTCTTTTTAGGAGGGAGTTAACTATCATTAACTCACATTATCCATCTAAATCATATCAAGGTGTCATACATGTTATGTTGTGCTAACCTTCAAATTACATTTTTTTTCTTTATTAAGCACTAAGATTAACACCTCGTATAACATATATCTCTCCTATGATCTTATCTGATTGCTCATTATAAATTGCAACATTTACTAGTGATTTCATCACAAGATTAACCAACAATATTACATTATTATCATTATTCATGTATATGGTTAACCATTTATGTGTTGACATCTCTTAAACCATCTTTAGGTTTCTATCATATCATGTCCATATATCACGTCTCGAGATTTAGATCACATCCTTACATGTATTTTATGATGGTTTTTCTAAACAAACTTATGTAAGTGGCTCATATATCAAAACTTTACTTAGGCCAAAAGAGGTTCCTCTAACCCATACCACGAGGGTTGTTTCATGCTCAGTCTCTCTAAGCTAACTCAACTATATGAGTATCTCATAAACAAAACTTTATCTCTCCTCTCTTAGTCTAGGGTTTTCAGATTACCACATTGGCACTAGTGGTAGATTTACAAGCTCTAGCCACTTAAGCACAAACCAAAACATGCTATGACATACTCTTCATAGGTCTTCTTCCCATAAAATATCTTACCCAAAACTTTATTATATACACCACTAGATTCCTATGTGGGGAACCACTAACCCGAGCATGAGGCTTCACAGAAACTAAAAACATAGCTACCTCCTCCAGGGTCTTGGGCTCTCTCCCTCACCCAGATGGAAGGCACTCATATTTATGTTCGCATATGCATATGTAACCAGCCTCTCTCTAACTCTAGGGTTTGGTCCTCCCAAGGACATCTAGGGTTCAACAAGACTATAGGAATCATGCATTAAACAAAACAACTCATTCACTCAGGAGTATACTAGTTTAGGACATATCAGATCACATATCTCAGAATTCTCATATCTTAGAGTCTAGGTTCTCTGACCTTCTCCTTGTGGGTCTCGCTCTCTCTTGAGCTAACCCCAAAACTTGTCCTAACACTAGAGGTCCTCCTTCGTAAACGAGACTGAGGTTCATGCTGACTCACAACCTAGTCTTAACTTAACATATCTTATCTCATAAAAGCCTATTTACTTGCATCATCAAAACTTATCCCGAATCCTCAAAATCAGACTTAAGTCCTCAAAGACAAACATATATCATCATATATTATCTTATGTCATCTATATAAGACTTACATCATATCATCAAAACTTATACCATCTATGCTATCTATCATATATTCTAACAAGGCTCTAGACATCTAATCTAGAACTACTCTCTCTTCTAGACTGATGTCATTCACTTTCACTTAGGTTACATGATCACCTCCTACTCGTACGTGTGTGGGGACACATTTTTGTAATACATATACATAATAAAATATAATATAGTTTTTCTCCGATAAAACAAGCGTCAGAGAAAACTATTGAGGTTCGATCCGTTTGGAATCAAAAACCAAATCCTGAAAACGAGTGTCCCACACATAGTAGAGAGTACAGTGTCATGAAAACTAGTAAAAAGGGTGAGAACATGGTGTAAACTAGTGTAGCTACTCTAGACAACGTGTGCAATATGTCTAGGGTTTCTCTTCCTTTTATGCACATCATTTCCCATATCGCTGTACTACAAGGAAAGAACAACATCTAAGGACTTGCTACTCAACAAGCACCAGTCTAGACCTAGTTCTCAGACATCTAGGTGCTAACCTAGAGGCTAGGTCAGATCTAGTCTCTTAAAGACGACTACTCTAACCCTAAAGATATTATTAAGTTCAAGGTTTTCTGGTTTTTAGTTTCATAGTGAGCAAATGTCAGGCTTTGCTATTGTTCATGCTCTGATACCACCTGTGACATCCCCAGATTTTCTAAAACTTAATCTGATGTGTGACGTCCAAATTGAAACCCTCACCTCAGCGAGAATCCCAATTTAAACATCCCATACAAGGCTAAGAAGAAGAAAATCTAGGGAGTCAGAAGGAAACACAGTCAGTAGCACATGTACATGAACAATAATAAAACCATACACACATGTTCACTATTCAACATATAATTACAACATGAATTGTTACATCATTTGATATTACATATTAAACATCAAACTTAACATATACATGTACTACATCTAAACAACAGGATCTTAAGACAACAGGTCCGCCTGTACATCAGCTCGCCATACAACTCTCACTATCCTGGATCTTCAAGAGCATAACCACAACCTAAACAAAAGATTACATGCGGTACACGTCAGCACAATATTTCAAGAATATTGTACTGAGTACGCCTACATGTCTTTTATATACCTCTCATCATATCTTGGCAGTAAGATAAAACTAATACTTGGCAGTAACAAAAGAATATAAGAAAATGTATACTTGCACAAAGATATTCATCAACAAAAGAGAACACATATTTTAAGCACATTTTCCATTATATATCCATGCATTTGCCACCTGAGGGAATAATGCATCATCTCTGCTACCAAAGAGAATGAGATGTAAGGCCTTATGATCTACTACCAAAGAGTTAGATCATTGTACAATGTGATCTGCTACCAAAGAGAATGATCACTTTTCAGCACTATACTACCAAAGAGAATTAGTGCTTTCATATAATGGAACAGATATATTATGTTTGATGTGTTCATAACAGTAAGTATAGAAAACCAACCAACATATCCTACAAGAACAATCATTTCATCCAATACCATATGCCAAGTATTTTACTATGCATATAACACAAGCATATTGTATAATAAGCCAAGTAAGAGGTAACGGCGTACCTTGATCAAGAGATCAACTAATCACATATATTCCTGATGTCAACTACATCCTTGGTCAACCCTGATTAAGATAAGATCATAAACTATCATCAGGTTCTCATCCTATTATATCTCCTCTTAACCCTAATTATATCCATTAGGGTTTCTCTTAGTTTATTAGGATATTCTCATTGTTACTGGTATTATCTTCTTGGGATTATCTTACTGACGCAATATTCCAGATTATAGTTCATCAACTGGATATCCTCATGTGTCACATTATTATGTGAACATATTTACATTATCTCACATTCATTAGTCAAATTAGGGTTACATCTTATGTATTAAGAGTTCTCTTCATATAACATGAATTCTATGCATACAACTGATCTCAGATTTATATATTATATTCCAGTTACAGATATGAGGGTTTTCTATAAATCTCATCATTTATTGAGCATGCATGCATTAATTGCATCATCTTTATTTGTTAGCCCTATTTAGCCATATTAATCAAATTATATGCTTTTGTGCATCAACATAGCCATATCTGACATCATATGCATTAAAGACATGGTTATGGACTTACTGACATTTTATCATAATTTTATGTCATTGTTTGCTATTTATTATCCATTAAATAAGGATTACACATCTTACATGATATTGATGATATTTAAGCATAAAAAGGCTGATATGATGGTTCCATATTATTCTACGCATTTTTCTGAGAATTTTGGTACCTTATTTGTATTTTTCTAACAATCATGCTATTTTCGGCGAATTAAACAAGATATGGAAAATTACTGGAATTACTGGACAATTTACCTTTTTAGGCCAATCCCGTCACGCCACGTGGCCGTACAGGGGCGCGTTTCTTTGCGTTTGGGGGTTGGTTCTTTGGTTGTGCCGGACTGGTCCAACTGGTTCATAGGAGGTCTAGCCGAGTCAACACACTCTGACTCCTTATTTCTCCCTCGCGTGAAAATTAGGACGGCCGACGCCTGTGTCCTCTTTCCTGTGAATAGCCGCCGCCGCTGCGAGCTCGACTCCAGTGAGGGATAGGTGCAACTCTCTGCCAATTCACGGACTAAAGAAAACTACTAGGAGCCTCGCATGCTCTCTCTAGGTGGCGCCGGTAGGGTAACCTGCCTCTGGACCTCCTTCTTCGTTGATCAACTTCTTCTCCGGCGTCAGCCACCGTGGTGGCGGTCAGAAAGGGGTAGAAGGACTCCTCGCTTCGAAGCTTAAATCTGAAGTATCGAGGAGCTTCGGTGGAACTATAGGAACCTAGATAGGCCCATAGATTGAGGTATAAGGAGCTACTACAGCGCCCCCAACCTCACCTCTTCTTCTCCAGCGAAGGCGCCTACATCAGTCGTCGGCGTGATGATGATCTCTGGCGTGAGATCCTACACCGTATGCTCCTCCATATCTTCTCCTACTGCCACACAGAGTCATACCGCTGGTTCACCTCCTCATCTACTTGGAAGTCTGACTGTGCCTCCACGACACTACCATCGCAGGCTCGCCGTCGACCTAGCAGCTCCCTCCAGTCCATGCCGCCTTCAGGCTGCTCCCGACAAGCAACTTACAGAGCCAAGGTGCTCCTCTTCGCAGATGCAAGCGCTAGCACTCATCTGCTCTCAAGCGCCGCCGATCTGCTCTCGAGCGCTGCCGATCTGCTCTCGAGCGCTGCCGTTGGGCTAGAACGCTGGCGGGAGATCAACCCCCATACCTCCAACTTCTTGTTCCCTCATTAGTTTGCTCGCTGCGAAGGAGAAGCAGCGAGATATGGGGACTTGTTCTTTCCCCATACTTACGTCTATAAAGGTCAGAATGGACGTGCTCGATAATGCGAAGCCAACCACCCAGTCTCCCACTCCATTCATCCCATGATCATACGTCGTGGCAGTGCGAACGGGTACTGGGTTCCTTGCTCCTTGACCTGGAACGGTTTGGAGGTAGGGAAAAGTTCAACACCATCAGATCCTTTCCTTAGTCCACTGGATCTTGTCTAAGCTAGTCGATATGTGGCTCATATATGCCACTGGTCACAGCCATAGAGCTAAACTATGTGTGATTCCTCCATTAAGCAAAGCTTATGCTATATATGTTAAACAACTTAGGTCTAGTCATGTATCACATTATTTCAAAAAAATCCTGACTTAAAAGGATTGTTCTAGGAACCTTAATTGATTATGAACTTTAAGAAATTGCTTTATTATCATCCAAGCTACATCTTACCAAATCGTGGTCCCAATATATCGATATTTAACCAATCAATTAAAAACTTCAGAAAGGCATAAGATAAGAGATCTTAATCATGGTATCAAACACTTAAAGTTTTCCAAAGAAGACTTGGATCTCTTAGTGCCACTCAAACATTGAATTCACTTATGCGATTAGACATCTAAAAGTTCACTCCATCACACAAACTCATGATAGAACTCCTCCTAATTGATAATAGAACCATGCCTCTTCTCCTCTTCAATGGCCCACCAATTGATAACACTCCCCTTTAAAAGATACACAACATGCTTCACTTTATCTACCTCGGGGATGTTGAGGATTTTAAAAGCATTCTCCAACTCCGTCAACCAAAGACTCACATCCTCTAGATCTGTCATACCAACATACTCCACAGCCCCAACACATCTCATCCTCTCAAAGGTCTTCCTAGATCATGGAGATTCAACACTGGGAATAGCTGCCCTTGGTTGTGGTGCAGGCATTCTGTCTAACATGTGCATCATCATTGCAATGAACTGCCCAAACAAAGACTAAAAGGCATGGTGTTCTACCATGGTCGGGTCAAATTGGGGTACCTTAGGTGCTTGATCTTCTCTCTCCTAGTCCCTTAAACCTCCTCTAGGTGTAGAAACATTGCTCTCTGTAGTGTATTCTTCATGTTATCCAGACATCTTTTCTACTCTTCTTCTTCTGCATAAGTAGAAGTCACTATAAGACATACTAGAGGACACTAGACTAGACACAAACCCTAGTTCTAGGTCCATGTATACTCGGTGAACCTAAAGCTCTTATACCAACCAAACTATGACACCCAACACGCCACAAACAAGATAACTCAAAACAAAATACAAAACTAAAACTAAACATGTGGATTACCAGAAAACATAGAAAATTAAAATTGATTTCACAAAATCACCATAAGACAAAAAATTATTACATATAAGTCCACAAGCCTACCACGTACATTGCAAATCATATCACAAGGTGCTTACATCATTTTACATATCATTCATGTGGTCAATCTGTTACATGAGGTACATACCCACATATATACATATACACATGACATATCTTAAATACATGGCTGACAAGCCAAAAATGTCACATCGATAACATATCCACAAAACACATCCAGAACAACCCCAAAGACTTGAGTGTACAAGGATGACATCTAGGACTTTATCACTAAAAGACTAGCACCACATCCAACCTTATCTTCTACTGTTCTTCCTTGTCTACACGATCTCTACCTCTTTGTGCACGACCACCTAAAATATGTGGAAACCCACGGGGTGAGACCAAACATCTCAGGAAGAGATATATGTGACAACTTGACTTTTCTCTCTCCTATCTTGTACTTTCTCTCTCTCTCTCTCTCTGACGATCTGAGACCTTAGTTGCTCTATAATGTCCACTAAAGTCAAAGATTTCACATCTTGAGTCAATATGATACACATATGCATGAAATGTTATGCTGTTATACTCTTGAACCCTTTGATTTAAATTGTTGATCATACATGATTATTTTGATTTTATATTTTGCACACTTGTTCTAGACCCTGTTATGAAGCTATGATCCAAATTTGAGACCTTTTGGACCTTCCTATGATTTCTTATGATTTTCCTAAGATCTACTCTTTTTATACCTTGTTTTAGCTCAATTCTATGCCTTTACCTCTGTTGGGCCAGCCACATAGGCCCAATACAACACTGTAGCCCATCTTCTTGTTCCCTCCTCTCTTCTCCCTCTTCTGGAAACTGACAAATGACTGAAGAAACGCTCTCCGCCTCCACCAGATTGGGTAACGGAAGGGGGGCATGATCCCAAACCCTAACTTACCAAATATATATAACCCGCCCCCATCGAACCCTAGTTCCTATTCTTATTTTCCTCCTCCGCTCTTGAGCCTTTCTTCCCTAACCCCTCAGCGGCTGTGCCTTCTGCTGCTTGAGTTTGATGCTAGCCTAGTAAGCAGCAACGGCGGCTGGTACACCCACAATGGTGGCGGGTACACAACGACTTGGGCGGCCGAATCACCTTAACCCCGTCGCCGCTTGGACACTGCCCATTCAGTGCTTGTTGATGCTCTCCGTTCATCCTCTGTTCTGAACACAGAACAGAGGAATCGTGTATCAGCACAGTGGAAGGTGGGCGGGCGGTGAATAAGGGATGGAGATCGGGCGTTCTGGGTGGGCGACGGCTCCTGGCGACCGCGAGCATCCCTCAGCAGCTCGGTAGCGGTGATCTCACGGGCAGCGTGGGTCAGAAGTGAGGAGCTGCGATGGTGAGCGGCTGATGGCGTCTGGTATCGTTGGCTGCTGTGACCAAGCGGCCCAGTGATGATGGACATAGGTGCGCAACGTGGACCGCAGGATGGGGAATCCACAGTTGCTGGTGGCGCATAAATGACATGGTAATGGCCCTCTTCACTTCTCCAAAGTTCTTGATGTAAATGTTACAAAAATTGTAACTCCTAGCCCCCTAATCCAATTATGGCCATTTTATATACCAAATTGATCAGCTCGATGAGACCTACCAATTGGTCATAGTTCCAGGTCCTAATTCTAATGTTTACTCCCCTGATTTCTTGAAAATGATAACTTTATCCATGTTGAGTTCATTCAATGCACCTAAGTGATAAAGCTTGAACCTTTAATGATCATCTATCTGCCTAATCATGAAATCAAAACCTTTAGTACATCTTTGATCTGTAGGAGGTCCTTATCACCCTTATAGCTTAAGAGAGAGTTACTCCCATTTGCACTATGTGACTTGTCCTTGGACTTTAATGTATGATCTTGATCAAAGTTGCTATATTTCTCGAATACAATTCATGTATCTATATCTTACTGAGCTAATCTTGCATCTTGTCTAAATCTCATGTCTTGATTATCTTTGACCTTGATTACTCTACTATGAGTCTTTGATCCTTTAATGTACTAAGGAACTTGAATCTTGAAATGGTCATATGTAATTCGTGGAACCTCAGAATGATATGAAACTTGAACCACACCATCATGATGACCTCTAAATCAGTACAATGTCATATAATGAACTAATAACCAACCTTGGAACCCACCTTGGCCAAAACCCTAAAATGCATCTAATTAGGGTTAATGATGAGAATCTAATGCATATATGTAATCTTGTTCTTAATCAGGTTTGGCATGTGGATAGATGGTGAAGGATATGTTAGGTTATGAAATCTCTGAATCAGGTACGGGCCTTATCTAGTTATATGAATAGCTTTCTTGTTTGAAATGATATGTATTGTATGCTGGTTGTTTACTTGCCCAATATTGCCATGTAGTATTGCTATGTCATACTCGATGTTTGCCTCGTCGGTTTTATAACTTGAACACATATATGTACAAAACTCCATTATAATATTGTTGATAAAGGGTTAACTCTTGGTGATGTCCTTGAGGTCCCTCTTGTATAAAAAGGGTTAGCTAAGCTTGAGCACCCTTACGGACCCTTCCGACGGGAAGATGGTCAAAGGCCTTAAACATGTTTGATATTGTTGGTATAATGGAGTGAAATGACATAAAATATGGTTTTGCATTTTTTAAATAATTAACATGTTTATTCTTGATCGTTTAGTCTTGAACTCTTTTCAAAATTATGCAAAGCTTATGCATATATGTATCTTTTTGCCCCGTACTCAACACCTCGTGTGTTGACCCATTTCTCGTATGTTGTTTTTAGGTTCAGAGATGGCTAGAAAGATGATGGGCTTGGTGAGCTATGCCTACGTGTACTTATTGTAAGATCCAGATGTAGTGCACATGAATGACTTGTACCCTGACTATGGAAATATGTAATTGAATTCATGAATATAATAAATTTTGTATAATTTATACTTGTTGAATGTTGAGACTGTGTTGGTGCCTTTATTTTGTTATTTGTTCATGTGTGCTAAGCTTTACGCATCCGCATATCGCCTTTGATATACGTTTGGTTCATGGGACTAGGATTTCGGTTCCGTGACAGATGGTATCAGAGCATGAACAATAACTACACCAAACATTGCTCACATGAAACACAAACTAAATTCACCCTACATCTCAACCCTAGAAACTTAAGGAAATATCCTTGTGAATTAGGTTGACTTAGCCTCTAGGTTAGAACCTAGATGTTCTAGAACTAGGTGTAGACTTGTGTAAATTACCTCCCTAGACATGATTCACGACATGTGCTTAGGATGTCTACACAAGTGTGCACCATGTTCTTGCTAGTTCTCTAGGTGTCATGATACTAGACTGCCTAATGAGTGTGGTAACTCGTTTTGGTTTTGGCTTTATTCGAATGGAGTATGGTGGTTTTCATCGCCTGTTTAAACGTTGGAGAAAACATATTTCAAGTATTATTATATGTACATATGAAAAATGTTACCACACATAGAAAGGCAGTGAGTTTCCATGCAACCTAAGAGAAAGAGATGTAACATCAAGTCTAGATGAGAGTTTAGATGATACAGTTGTCTAGTGCCATGATAAGGGTTAGGCTAGTGAGTAGCATAGATAACCTAAGATAGTGATGATAGTAATGATAATGATAATAATGTTAATGTTGATCTTGATGTTGATGTTGATGATGATGTTGATATTGATAAGACCCAAGTTTGTCCTTGAGGAATTCACATAGGTTGATGATATGGAATGAGTTGGACCATGCAACCCTATTTAAACCTAGCACCTTGTATGATACATATGGTTTGGTTGATGTGCTAAACATAGCTAGTGGGTTGGCATGCTTGCTTGTACCTAGTCTTGTTTGTGTGGAGATATGATATATGGTTTGAGACCAACACGGGCCTCAATCTCTTTACAAAGGAAGACCTCTAGCATGGGACATATGAATAGGGTGACCTGTTGATATGAGTCGACCCACCTCGAGAGAAGGTTAGAGACCTAAACCCCAAAATATTTGAAATGTTGAATATTATGAATGATGAAATACTTGATGAGTCCCTAGCTAGAATACTTCTAAGTATAGGAGTTGAGTGACCTAGTGGATGATTTCCTTGAAAATGTTGAACCCTAGATGTCCTATGAAAATATCTAACCCTAGAGAAAGAGGCAATTGAAAATTTGATTCTTGACATATATAGGTGAGGGAGATGTCCCAAGACCCTTAGATAATGTATATGATGTGTGATATTCATGATGAGCCTCATACTTGGGTTAGTAGTTGTATATAATGGAATCTAGAGGTTATCCTTGTTTTTTTTAAAGATGGGTAGAAATTTTGTTTCACGTATAATATTGTGGTTAACATGTCTTGTTAGACACATATATGTCTTAATTGAGTGGCTTGAGATTGTGAAATTCTTTTTAGATACAAGTGAGAAAGTTATAAAACATCAACGTTGATGATAATGTTATTCCTCGAATGATGCTCGATACATGAAAGAATCTCACTTAAGTTCAAATTTTGATAAATGTGCAATAGCCACTCTCATAATCTAGAACTAGTATGAAATCATACTATACATAAAAGATGTAGTCTTGAAATCATGAAATTAATATGATGATGTCATGAAATCTTAGCTTGAAAAATCAGGAGTAACGTGCCCAATCTCATACCTAATGGAAAAAAAAATATATGATATGCCGATGATCTTGAGGTCATAACTTGAATAAACATGATGAATAAACTGTCTAATTTTTAGATTTGAAATAATGAACATAATTGAGTAGAGTTGGTATAAATTTTGGGGAAAACAAAATCATGCTTGAAATCTAGAATAAAGACGAGATACACACTCGATGATAGTCTTGTTTGAAGTCATAAACATGATTATTTTGAGAAGTGATAACATAGATTTTGATAATACACCCTAGTCGTGTATGAAGATTAGTACAAAACCCTGATATATGGATACTAAAGGATGGGTAAACCCTAATTCCATGATGATGTCACATTGCGATGGAACAATAAGTAATATGTATATGATCGAGATGAGTACACCCTTGATGAGGATAACCTAGTGTGAACCCATCATGCAAAATGCCTTGATAACTATGGTTGGAAACCTAGACTAAATGGATATTGGCTTTGACTCTTAACTATGATCTTGGTTGAATTTCGAGGACGAAATTTCTTTGAAGGAGGGAAGGATGTGACAACTTGACTTTTCTCTCTCCTATCTTGTATTTTCTCTCTCTCTCTCTCTCTCTGACGATCTGAGACCTTAGTTGCTCTATAATGTCCACTAAAGTCAAAGATTTCACATCTTGAGTCAATATGATACACATATGCATGAAATGTTAGTGCTGTTATACTCTTGAACCCTTTGATTTAAATTGTTGATCATACGTGATTATTTTGATTTTATATTTTGCACACTTGTTCTAGACCCTGTTATGAAGCTATGATCCAAATTTGAGACCTTTTGGACCTTCCTATGATTTCTTATGATTTTCCTAAGATCTACTCTTTTTATACCTTGTTTTAGCTCAATTCTATGCCTTTACCTCTGTTGGGCCGGCCACATAGGCCCAATACAACACTGTAGCCCATCTTCTTGTTCCCTCCTCTCTTCTCCCTCTTCTGGAAACTGACGAATGACTGAAGAAACGCTCTCCGCCTCCACCAGATTGGGTAACGGAAGGGGGGCATGATCCCAAACCCTAACTTACCAAATATATATAACCCGCCCCATCGAACCCTAGTTCCTATTCTTATTTTCCTCCTCCGCTCTTGAGCCTTTCTTCCCTAACCCCTCAGCGGCTGTGCCTTCTGCTGCTTGAGTTTGATGCTAGCCTAGTAAGCAGCAACGGCGGCTGGTACACCCACAATGGTGGCGGGTACACAACGACTTGGGCGGCCGAAGCACCTTAACCCCGTCGCCGCTTGGACACTGCCCATTCAGTGCTTGTTGATGCTCTCCGTTCATCCTCTGTTCTGAACACAGAACAGAGGAATCGTGTATCAGCACAGCGGAAGGTGGGCGGGCGGTGAATAAGGGATGGAGATCGGGCGTTCTGGGTGGGCGACGGCTCCTGGCGACCGCGAGCATCCCTCAGCAGCTCGGTAGCGGTGATCTCACGGGCAGCGTGGGTCAGAAGTGAGGAGCTGCGATGGTGAGCGGCTGATGGCGTCTGGTATCGTTGGCTGCTGTGACCAAGCGGCCCAGTGATGATGGACATAGGTGCGCAACGTGGACCGCAGGATGGGGAATCCACAGTTGCTGGTGGCGCATAAATGACATGGTAATGGCCCTCTTCACTTCTCCAAAGTTCTTGATGTAAATGTTACAAAAATTGTAACTCCTAGCCCCCTAATCCAATTATGGCCATTTTATATACCAAATTGATCAGCTCGACGAGACCTACCAATTGGTCATAGTTCCAGGTCCTAATTCTAATGTTTACTCCCCTGATTTCTTGAAAATGATAACTTTATCCATGTTGAGTTCATTCAATGCACCTAAGTGATAAAGCTTGAACCTTTAATGATCATCTATCTGCCTAATCATGAAATCAAAACCTTTAGTACATCTTTGATCTGTAGGAGGTCCTTATCACCCTTATAGCTTAAGAGAGAGTTACTCCCATTTGCACTATGTGACTTGTCCTTGGACTTTAATGTATGATCTTGATCAAAGTTGCTATATTTCTCGAATACAATTCATGTATCTATATCTTGCTGAGCTAATCTTGCATCTTGTCTAAATCTCATGTCTTGATTATCTTTGACCTTGATTACTCTACTATGAGTCTTTGATCCTTTAATGTACTAAGGAACTTGAATCTTGAAATGGTCATATGTAATTCGTGGAACCTCAGAATGATATGAAACTTGAACCACACCATCATGATGACCTCTAAATCAGTACAATGTCATATAATGAACTAATAACCAACCTTGGAACCCACCTTGGCCAAAACCCTAAAATGCATCTAATTAGGGTTAATGATGAGAATCTAATGCATATATGTAATCTTGTTCTTAATCAGGTTTGGCATGTGGATAGATGGTGAAGGATATGTTAGGTTATGAAATCTCTGAATCAGGTACGGGCCTTATCTAGTTATATGACTAGCTTTCTTGTTTGAAATGATATGTATTGTATGCTGGTTGTTTACTTGCCCAATATTGCCATGTAGTATTGCTATGTCATACTCGATGTTTGCCTCGTCGGTTTTATAACTTGAACACATATATGTACAAAACTCCATTATAATATTGTTGATAAAGGGTTAACTCTTGGTGATGTCCTTGAGGTCCCTCTTGTATAAAAAGGGTTAGCTAAGCTTGAGCACCCTTACGGACCCTTCCGACGGGAAGATGGTCAAAGGCCTTAAACATGTTTGATATTGTTGGTATAATGGAGTGAAATGACATAAAATATGGTTTTGCATTTGTTAAATAATTAACATGTTTATTCTTGATCGTTTAGTCTTGAACTCTTTTCAAAATTATGCAAAGCTTATGCATATATGTATCTTTTTGCCCCGTACTCAACACCTCGTGTGTTGACCCATTTCTCGTATGTTGTTTTTAGGTTCAGAGATGGCTAGAAAGATGATGGGCTTGGTGAGCTATGCCTACGTGTACTTATTGTAAGATCCAGATGTAGTGCACATGAATGACTTGTACCCTGACTATGGAAATATGTAATTGAATTCATGAATATAATAAATTTTGTATAATTTATACTTGTTGAATGTTGAGACTGTGTTGGTGCCTTTATTTTGTTATTTGTTCATGTGTGCTAAGCTTTACGCATCCGCATATCGCCTTTGATATACGTTTGGTTCATGGGACTAGGATTTCGGTTCCGTGACAGATGGTATCAGAGCATGAACAATAACTACACCAAACATTGCTCACATGAAACACAAACTAAACTCACCCTACATCTCAACCCTAGAAACTTAAGGAAATATCCTTGTGAATTAGGTTGACTTAGCCTCTAGGTTAGAACCTAGATGTTCTAGAACTAGGTGTAGACTTGTGTAAATTACCTCCCTAGACATGATTCACGACATGTGCTTAGGATGTCTACACAAGTGTGCACCATGTTCTTGCTAGTTCTCTAGGTGTCATGATACTAGACTGCCTAATGAGTGTGGTAACTCGTTTTGGTTTTGGCTTTATTCGAATGGAGTATGGTGGTTTTCATCGCCTGTTTAAACGTTGGAGAAAACATATTTCAAGTATTATTATATGTACATATGAAAAATGTTACCACACATAGAAAGGCAGTGAGTTTCCATGCAACCTAAGAGAAAGAGATGTAACATCAAGTCTAGATGAGAGTTTAGATGATACAGTTGTCTAGTGCCATGATAAGGGTTAGGCTAGTGAGTAGCATAGATAACCTAAGATAGTGATGATAGTAATGATAATGATAATAATGTTAATGTTGATCTTGATGTTGATGTTGATGATGATGTTGATATTGATAAGACCCAAGTTTGTCATTGAGGAATTCACATAGGTTGATGATATGGAATGAGTTGGACCATGCAACCCTATTTAAACCTAGCACCTTGTATGATACATATGGTTTGGTTGATGTGCTAAACATAGCTAGTGGGTTGGCATGCTTGCTTGTACCTAGTCTTGTTTGTGTGGAGATATGATATATGGTTTGAGACCAACACGGGCCTCAATCTCTTTACAAAGGAAGACCTCTAGCATGGGACATATGAATAGGGTGACCTGTTGATATGAGTCGACCCACCTCGAGAGAAGGTTAGAGACCTAAACCCCAAAATATTTGAAATGTTGAATATTATGAATGATGAAATACTTGATGAGTCCCTAGCTAGAATACTTCTAAGTATAGGAGTTGAGTGACCTAGTGGATGATTTCCTTGAAAATGTTGAACCCTAGATGTCCTATGAAAATATCTAACCCTAGAGAAAGAGGCAATTGAAAATTTGATGCTTGACATATATAGGTGAGGGAGATGTCCCAAGACCCTTAGATAATGTATATGATGTGTGATATTCATGATGAGCCTCATACTTGGGTTAGTAGTTGTATATAATGGAATCTAGAGGTTATCCTTGTTTTTTTTAAAGATGGGTAGAAATTTTGTTTCACGTATAATATTGTGGTTAACATGTCTTGTTAGACACATATATGTCTTAATTGAGTGGCTTGAGATTGTGAAATTCTTTTTAGATACAAGTGAGAAAGTTATAAAACATCAACGTTGATGATAATGTTATTCCTCGAATGATGCTCGATACATGAAAGAATCTCACTTAAGTTCAAATTTTGATAAATGTGCAATAGCCACTCTCATAATCTAGAACTAGTATGAAATCATACTATACATAAAAGATGTAGTCTTGAAATCATGAAATTAATATGATGATGTCATGAAATCTTAGCTTGAAAAATCAGGAGTAACGTGCCCAATCTCATACCTAATGGAAAAAAAAATATATGATATGCCGATGATCTTGAGGTCATAACTTGAATAAACATGATGAATAAACTGTCTAATTTTTAGATTTGAAATAATGAACATAATTGAGTAGAGTTGGTATAAATTTTGGGGAAAACAAAATCATGCTTGAAATCTAGAATAAAGACGAGATACACACTCGATGATAGTCTTGTTTGAAGTCATAAACATGATTATTTTGAGAAGTGATAACATAGATTTTGATAATACACCCTAGTCGTGTATGAAGATTAGTACAAAACCCTGATATATGGATACTAAAGGATGGGTAAACCCTAATTCCATGATGATGTCACATTGCGATGGAACAATAAGTAATATGTATATGATCGAGATGAGTACACCCTTGATGAGGATAACCTAGTGTGAACCCATCATGCAAAATGCCTTGATAACTATGGTTGGAAACCTAGACTAAATGGATATTGGCTTTGACTCTTAACTATGATCTTGGTTGAATTTCGAGGACGAAATTTCTTTGAAGGAGGGAAGGATGTGACAACTTGACTTTTCTCTCTCCTATCTTGTATTTTCTCTCTCTCTCTCTCTCTCTCTGACGATCTGAGACCTTAGTTGCTCTATAATGTCCACTAAAGTCAAAGATTTCACATCTTGAGTCAATATGATACACATATGCATGAAATGTTAGTGCTGTTATACTCTTGAACCCTTTGATTTAAATTGTTGATCATACGTGATTATTTTGATTTTATATTTTGCACACTTGTTCTAGACCCTGTTATGAAGCTATGATCCAAATTTGAGACCTTTTGGACCTTCCTATGATTTCTTATGATTTTCCTAAGATCTACTCTTTTTATACCTTGTTTTAGCTCAATTCTATGCCTTTACCTCTGTTGGGCCGGCCACATAGGTCCAATACAACACTGTAGCCCATCTTCTTGTTCCCTCCTCTCTTCTCCCTCTTCTGGAAACTGACGAATGACTGAAGAAACGCTCTCCGCCTCCACCAGATTGGGTAACGGAAGGGGGGCATGATCCCAAACCCTAACTTACCAAATATATATAACCCGCCCCATCGAACCCTAGTTCCTATTCTTATTTTCCTCCTCCGCTCTTGAGCCTTTCTTCCCTAACCCCTCAGCGGCTGTGCCTTCTGCTGCTTGAGTTTGATGCTAGCCTAGTAAGCAGCAACGGCGGCTGGTACACCCACAATGGTGGCGGGTACACAACGACTTGGGCGGCCGAAGCACCTTAACCCCGTCGCCGCTTGGACACTGCCCATTCAGTGCTTGTTGATGCTCTCCGTTCATCCTCTGTTCTGAACACAGAACAGAGGAATCGTGTATCAGCACAGCGGAAGGTGGGCGGGCGGTGAATAAGGGATGGAGATCGGGCGTTCTGGGTGGGCGACGGCTCCTGGCGACCGCGAGCATCCCTCAGCAGCTCGGTAGTGGTGATCTCACGGGCAGCGTGGGTCAGAAGTGAGGAGCTGCGATGGTGAGCGGCTGATGGCGTCTGGTATCGTTGGCTGCTGTGACCAAGCGGCCCAGTGATGATGGACATAGGTGCGCAATGTGGACCGCATGATGGGGAATCCACAGTTGCTGGTGGCGCATAAATGACATGGTAATGGCCCTCTTCACTTCTCCAAAGTTCTTGATGTAAATGTTACAAAAATTGTAACTCCTAGCCCCCTAATCCAATTATGGCCATTTTATATACCAAATTGATCAGCTCGACGAGACCTACCAATTGGTCATAGTTCCAGGTCCTAATTCTAATGTTTACTCCCCTGATTTCTTGAAAATGATAACTTTATCCATGTTGAGTTCATTCAATGCACCTAAGTGATAAAGCTTGAACCTTTAATGATCATCTATCTGCCTAATCATGAAATCAAAACCTTTAGTACATCTTTGATCTGTAGGAGGTCCTTATCACCCTTATAGCTTAAGAGAGAGTTACTCCCATTTGCACTATGTGACTTGTCCTTGGACTTTAATGTATGATCTTGATCAAAGTTGCTATATTTCTCGAATACAATTCATGTATCTATATCTTGCTGAGCTAATCTTGCATCTTGTCTAAATCTCATGTCTTGATTATCTTTGACCTTGATTACTCTACTATGAGTCTTTGATCCTTTAATGTACTAAGGAACTTGAATCTTGAAATGGTCATATGTAATTCGTGGAACCTCAGAATGATATGAAACTTGAACCACACCATCATGATGACCTCTAAATCAGTACAATGTCATATAATGAACTAATAACCAACCTTGGAACCCACCTTGGCCAAAATCCTAAAATGCATCTAATTAGGGTTAATGATGAGAATCTAATGCATATATGTAATCTTGTTCTTAATCAGGTTTGGCATGTGGATAGATGGTGAAGGATATGTTAGGTTATGAAATCTCTGAATCAGGTACGGGCCTTATCTAGTTATATGACTAGCTTTCTTGTTTGAAATGATATGTATTGTATGCTGGTTGTTTACTTGCCCAATATTGCCATGTAGTATTGCTATGTCATACTCGATGTTTGCCTCGTCAGTTTTATAACTTGAACACATATATGTACAAAACTCCATTATAATATTGTTGATAAAGGGTTAACTCTTGGTGATGTCCTTGAGGTCCCTCTTGTATAAAAAGGGTTAGCTAAGCTTGAGCACCCTTACGGACCCTTCCGACGGGAAGATGGTCAAAGGCCTTAAACATGTTTGATATTGTTGGTATAATGGAGTGAAATGACATAAAATATGGTTTTGCATTTGTTAAATAATTAACATGTTTATTCTTGATCGTTTAGTCTTGAACTCTTTTCAAAATTATGCAAAGCTTATACATATATGTATCTTTTTGCCCCGTACTCAACACCTCGTGTGTTGACCCATTTCTCGTATGTTGTTTTTAGGTTCAGAGATGGCTAGAAAGATGATGGGCTTGGTGAGCTATGCCTACATGTACTTATTGTAAGATCCAGATGTAGTGCACATGAATGACTTGTACCCTGACTATGGAAATATGTAATTGAATTCATGAATATAATAAATTTTGTATAATTTATACTTGTTGAATGTTGAGACTGTGTTGGTGCCTTTATTTTGTTATTTGTTCATGTGTGCTAAGCTTTACGCATCCGCATATCGCCTTTGATATACGTTTGGTTCATGGGACTAGGATTTTGGTTCTGTGACAATATAACTTTCCACTAATGTCTACTAAAGCACATATAACAAAGCATGTGGATAAAATACTTAACAGGTTGAGCAGTTTCAACTAAACGATATGTATCTAACAGATAAAGCAAATTAAGAAAAACTAGGCAATTAGCACTGAGTAGTAGAACAATTAATATTCTAAGAATGAATATGAACAACATGTATAACAGTTGACTTCTCTTACTGCATTATAATTCAAGAAATTAGTACATAGATAAGGCAAGGGGATCATCCAATGTTATTCACATTTGGCCCAGGAAAGTACACTACACGATTGTGTTACATCTTTTATTATTGCCATGAGGATTGGTGTCGTACCAACCAAATCCAACCGATCACTACTAAGTTGAAATCAGTCCCATACATGGTCAATGGAAGATCCGAAATCCACAACCTCCCCAACACCTCTTGGTCAACACAAGAGAAAACATCGTAGATACATATCAATCCACTGCAACAATGACATATAGTCAAGCTGAAGGATTGGCTCTTGCATGTCCATCCATATATAATAACACCTACCCACCTTGGTACAGATAACGATGCAAGAAGAATAGGCTCACACATGGCCATTCTAAAAGGAGGCATCACATGCAGTTACACTACTGCATATCACATATCATAAGGTGATCAGCTCACGTATGTCTATCTCAGACAACTTGTAATTGTGGACGCAAGGAGGTACTCGACTTTCACCCCCAACATATTCCAAAATATGTGCTCCAAGTTTCCTATAGGAATGACTCGTTTCACCATCCAAAAATAAAAATGATACTGGAATGGATCTAAGGCATAGGACACCTACATGATTAGGGTTTCACTTTATTATTTATGCCTATTGAGTGCCTTTTAGCATCAATCAAGTTACAACCTACAAATCTAAAACAAATTCTACAAAGATAAGGGAAGGGTGCAACTCCAAAAGATATAAAAGACATAAGGCATTAACTATTCATATCATCACCATATGATACTTGTAGCACTGTCATTCCCAAGTCTATCACCAATATCACATCACTGGGGGATATGAATCCCTCAATCATATCACTAGAGGATATCACATCACAATAGGCATTAAGCCTCCACCAGGTCATAGGACCCATCACTTCAATATGATCTCTTCATATCTCATCAAGGCTTATAGCCATCACCTTGTATCATATAATCATCACCACAACATACCCAATGATAATCAATCCAAGTATGATAAGCAACACATCACATGACCCAAAACTAGGGTTAGAGTTTCCATTACATCATGCAATCACCAAACCTTAGATTCTTCACCTCCCACATAGTTGGAGTGCATTATGGTTCAACATTACCATTATTGTGATTAATTAGGCATATCAACATTATTAGGTATCAACCATCAACTACTTGTACACTTGTAGCATTCTTATCATGTCATAGATATAACAACTATGTGTTAATGTATGAATGGACCCACCATAACAAATGTGTCTCAATCACCCATCAAGGTTGGTCATGATTGAGACACATCAGCATGGTCATGACTGAAACACAACATGGTCATGGCTGAAACACAATACCAAAAGAAAATGTCTTGACCACCTTCAAGGCATGTGTCATGACCAATACCACATCTAGGTCATGACCAAGCATTACGACCTTCCATCCTCATGGTGTTATGACCAGAACCAAAACCAAAAGTTTTGACCACACTCCAACATAGTGTCTCAACTGCAACATGACCATGTGTCTCGACCAACCAAACCAAAACAAGGGTGTTGACCGAAATAGACCCATGTGTCTCGACCCAAGCAAAAACCTAAGGGCATCGACCAAAACTAAACAAGGGTGTTACGACCACCAAGGCCAAGCCACCTTAACAACACTTAACCATTAACAAAATATGAGATAAACCTATATCAAAATGGAATATAATCATGCCAATATAGAAGATTGTCATCAAAGAAAACCACCATCATCAAGGAGGAAAACTTCTCATAAGAACAATCACCAAAAACCTAAAAACATGCACTACGACAATCACCATGAAAAATGTTATGTAGGAAAGAAAAGTCACGTTCAATACACCCAAAATAGAACCTAAACTTCATGTTACACTAAGGTACATGAACCTTCTGCATGAGATCAAAATCCAAGATCAAAAGATAAGAGGGAACCATCTATCTCATCATCATCTCAAAATCTAGTACACCAAATTAGGATTTCAGATTCTAAACAAACCAAGCAGGATAACCACCATCATTCAAGCTCTAGAACATGATATCATCTACTATCATGTTAGGACCAAGATTTAGAGAGAGAAACAACAATATGCATGTAAAGAAAAGTGTGATAATAGAGAGGGTAGAGTGTTATATAACCCCCCTTAAGTGAAGGAACAAGCTCCAAGCTCTCGATCACCAAGGAGGAAGATGAAGCTCCACCAAAAAGCTCAACTATTGCCCATAAGATCACCTCAACAAGAAGAAGACACCAAGGTCAAATATATCTCAAGAAAAGAGGGAAAGAAACCCTACACTGAACCAAAAGAAGAAGGGAGAAAGAGGAGAAAACTTCCTCACACTTGGGTACCACCTTGTTAAAACTTGGTCTGTGACCCTTTGTGATGAGTTTTCTCTCAAGTTGGCCACCATGTATAGTACATATTCTAAGGCAAAGAAAGGAGAAGAAGATGAGTTAAAAGATCAAGGAAATGCCACCAAAGAAAAGCATATACTTACCAAGGAAGAAGATGATACAAAAGTCACCACAAGCAGCAAGGAAGGTTGATAGGCCACCAAAGCACCCATATCATCACTCCTTAACTCCACAAAGCTTCAAGGCCACCACAAGAGAGGTGGAAAGAAAGAGGACAAAAAGAATGCATGTTTGAAAAGGAGAGGGGTTATATACATGGAGGAGGAGGGAAGTAGGGTAGAGATGAGGTGTCAACACCTAAAGGCACCAAAGGGACACTTGTTGACAAACGAAACCAACATGCAACCACTATATGCATGCATGCATGAGATGGTGATACAAAAAATGTTGGGTATTGACCTCTTATGGTCACCAACACATTGTTCTTGGTTGTGACACATCAAGAGGTCGAGACAACACCAAAGAAACTTGTCTTAGTTGAGACAAAAGGTCACCAAAACACTCAAGGTTGAGACACATCACAAAAAGACAACCAATCTCGACCCGACCACTCTAAGACCATCATGGTAAAAAAAACAATCTACGGTAGGTGTCCTGTTCGAGACACACCCAAAACACCCATTAAGGTCGAGACAAAGGTCGCTACACTTCAACTAAGCTCACACGGTCGAAAACAAACCAAACCCTAGAAACCCTAATCACTTCTTAGAGATGTCACCACTCATCCAAGGCTCAACCAAGGTGACCCAAAGAATGACATTCTATTATATGATGAAAAGGAAGAGAAGGTACACTCTAGAGGTGGAAAATTGCAAGATAACCCTCACATTTGGGTAAATTGCAATATGACCCAAAATAAGCACATAAAGCACAAACATCATCCAAACAAGATCAAAATAAAAACTTAAACTTTCCACAAGCTCTAAAAGCATATCAAAGGATTATAGCAAGGATCTAATAACTTAATCAAGTAAAACAAGTAGGGTTAACCCAAAACACATGTCATGGGTTTTACATCAAGAATGCCAGAGCCATCTATCAAAGGGTGTTATCCGCCCTCTTCCATAATATGATATGCATTGAGGTATATGTATACATAGATGATATGATTGCCTAATTAAGTGATCTTGATGATCAAATCACTCACCCCAGAGAAGTTATTCAATGACTGTGAAGATTTTTCCTACGTCTCAATCCAATATAATGCATGTTTGAAGTTACATCTAGTAACCTCCCTGTTACACTGTCAATAAAAAGGAATCAAATTAGAAAGGATCTTTCGACCAGGTAAAATCCTTCAATAAAGACAAAGAAGGAGATCCTAAGCCTGTTTGGTCATCTCTAATACATCATTTTCTTCATCACCAAGATCACTTAGTTATGTGAGTTCGTTTTCAAGCTAATAAAAAAGAGATTTGATTTCAGGTGGAATGATTAATGTCAAGGATCACTTTATAAACTTAAAAAATACCTCACTAAGATTTTGATTCTAAAAGTAGTAGAATTGGGACTTCCCTTCACTCTTTGACTATCTATTTTTGGGGGAAGGTCTTGAGCTAATAAGTGATAAGTAGAAGGCATGTCATCTTCTAGTTCTGTAAGAAGTCCTACAATAATGAGGCATAATACACAAATGTTGAAAATTACTATATGGATCTAGCGTATGCTATGAGGAAGATATGTCACTACGTAATGCCAATTCACTTTAGCTCATCACAAGACATAGAATACACTTTTCTATTAATGTGTATGATCTATCCTCACTAGGTGATTCAAGAAATTCTAGGTGTTTTCCAAATTAGACATCAATTATCTACCCATGAAGGTTGTAATAACACATGGGTATGAATTCCCTAAAGAAGACATCAACATGATTGGATCACGTACTCTCATCATCCTTTCTACTTTAGAAATATGGATGATCCTTTTCAATGGACCCATAAATCACAATGGACTCATGATCAAAGTGGTGCTTCAAGACCCACATGATGAAAAATTTCCTATGAAGAAATGGTGAAAGTTTAGTGTCACTAACAACATGGCTAAATATGAAGTGTGCATCATGAGACACATCACCTTCAACTTTATAATGATTCTTGCCTCATTGTATTTCATGAAAATAATGATTGAAGAAATCACTATCAGAATAAATCCTATATTAAGAGCATTTGAGCTCTCTTGCTCAAAATTTTGAGAAAACCTCCATCAAATTCATAATATAAGAGCACAATGCCTTACAAAAATTATAGACACAATCAATTCATGATAGACATACAAGGTGGCCAATGTTTCTAATTTGGAATATAAAACTATCACATTAAGCCTATTGTGTGGTCCTTGCTAATGTTAATCATAAAAGAGACATGGTTCCATGACATCAATGAATATCTTTAGAAACAATTTATTATTGAAGGACTCTCTAAAAGAGACCAACAAGAACTTAAATGACAAGCGAGGAAATATGTCCTAGGAGTAGTACATCTCAATTACAAACCATATAATCAAGCCATCCTTAGATGGATCGAAAAGACAAAGGTTGAAGCCTCATGAAGAAGGTCCATGAAGGATAATATGGTACACACATAAATGGAGTCATGTTTGCAATTAAGAAACAACTTTTGAGATACTATTTGAACACCATGGAAATGAATGTATTCCCAATACATCAACAACTACAAATTCTACATTTGCATGGGCACTACATTCATGCAACAACTAACCATTTCTACAACATGGACATGCCTTTTTCCTTCTTTGATTTGGAATTGACACAGTTATAGGTATAGGTTATAAGGCATAAAAAACTATCTCATTTTGGTTGCAACTAACCAATTCACCAAATGGATAAAAGATGTCTCCATCACCAATGCTTCATCTCAACAAATGATCAAGTTCCCAGACAATAACATCATAAAATGGTATGGAATACCACAAGAGATCGTCTCTAAAAATAGTATGAACTTCGATGAAAAACCTATCAAGGGAGTATTGTAATGTCCCCAAATTCTCCTGTCTCAAGACTTAGAAGGACGAGAGGACAAATATGAAAACATTAGACAATCATATAAAAGTGTGTTTTAGAAGCAATATGTGCACACATGAACAAAGAACTATAACATACACCATAACATTTCTCAACATTCAACATGTAAATTTATTACAAGATGAATTTTTACAAAGTACAATTACATATTGAAAGATAATTTTACACAAGTCTGATCATGTATGCTAATAAGATCTTAACACAATAGGTACAACATGTACAACTGCTCATTTCTCATCTTTTCTCCCATGCTAACTATGAACCTAAAACATACGTGAAACAATGTATCAAACAATGTGTCGTGTACATGGGTAGAAAGATACATATATTTATGGTTTTCATAAATTGAAAATATTTGCAAAAAGAAAGAAGGAATATCATAGAAAACAATTCTTTAATAAGCAAAATATGCCAATTTGAGTCATATTTCGAGATGAGTTGCATTATCAAGGTGGACTATACCAAAACTTATATGTTGGGCCATATCTCGTATACCAAGTACTCTGGGGAAACTCCCTGTACACCATGTGCTCTAGGGAGGTGAACTAGTAAACATTAAACCATTCTCTCATAAGGGGATAATGAACATATTAAATAACTACAAAACATCTACTCATAAATTTATTTTTGGAGTGACAAATCACCGAGTACTTATAGAATACTAAGTCCAATACTTGCAAATAAAAGATCATACATAGATATCATGATTCAACTAAGAAAACCATAGTCATATAATTAATAAATCCTACTTACTTGAGTTCATAGAATCCTAATTATCCTTGATCATCTAGATATCCAGCCATCACCTGATTAATATCAATAATCATCATAAAAATAATGGTATACCATTATTAATTTTATTTCATATCCTATTTAGAGTTTTGGCCAAAATTAGGGTTAAAATGATCTAAATATGGTCTCTAATATTTTTTTACTGATCAATATTCCATAAAATAGGTCTGATTCATGTTTCATAATTTTTTGGTATTTGTACTAATTTTTGGAATCAAAATGAGGCTCGAAGTGCTTAATTCACATTAATGACGAAAGATCTAAATAATTCCTCACCATGAAACTTAAACTAAATTTTACCTTTCACTTTAAACCCTAGAAACTTAGTAAGTTGTTCTATAGGAATAAGGTTTGACTTAACCTCTAAGTTAGAATCTAGATGTTCAAGAACTAGGTTTAGACAAGTGTGTGAAACCATTTCCATATAGAGATCATATGTATTGGGTAGCTACACTAGTCTACACCTTGTTCTCACCATTTCACTAGGTAACATGACACTGGACTATCTGCTATGTGTGGGACACTTGTTTTTCTGATTTGTTTTTGTTTCAAATTGGCTTGAGCCTTGATAGTTTCTCTCACGTCATCTTTCTCTGGTAAAAACTATAGAATATGTTATTTATATATGTGAATATAAAAATGTGTTCCTTTCCTAGGAGAGTAGTAGGTGTTCATGCAACCTAACCGAAAGGGAGTGACATCAGTCTACAAGAGAGTGAAGTTCTAGATTAGATGTTTAGAGCCTGATTGGATATGTGTAAGATGGAATACAAACTAGGATGATAGTTGATATAAGCATGGATAATATTATATAAGTTTGATCTCTGATGATATTAGTTTCCTTATAAAGGTTTAAGTTGTTTACAAGTTGAATCCAATTTTGGAGAATCTAAGCTAAGTCTTGATGATGAAAGTATATTGTTTTCTTACTTAAATGAGCTAAGTTAAGATAAGGTTGAATGTGCATGATCCTCAAGCTCTTTTACAAAGGAGGACCTCTGATGTTAGGACAAGATACATGGTGAACCCCAGAGAGAGTGAGATCCACAAGGAGGGATCATAGGACCTACCCTACAATATATGAAAAATATGAGATATATATGAAATGATGTGACCTAAGTTGGGTTACTCCTGAGTAGACGAGTTTGTGTCCTTTTGCATGACTCAATCCTATATTTGAGATTTGGGTAGAAAATGTTATGGGTACAAAAACTGATGATGAAAAAGTCAATCCTTGACTAGATTAGGTCCTATCTTGAGTGACCAAAGTTTGTGAAGGTCATTATTATTTGCAAGTGATATGATATATGAGATTCTCATTATGGGATTTAAATGTCTTGTGCACTTAAGATAATCATAAATTTTGTTCTTTCCTTTCTTAATGTATGATGTAGAAACCTCACTTGAACTATGTTGATGATTATGCATGAAGAGTCACTCATATAATATTGACCTATTATATATTCCCTCTATCATTCATGGTAAGCTTGACTTAGTGTATTATCTTTCCCTTCACATCATACATGAGAGATAAAAAATTGAAATCATGGGCTTGACATAAAGGTATATTTGGATCATAGATTGCACAATCACAAAATATAGTTCTTAACCTCAAATCTTCTAAATCTAAGCCTCTGGATTGAGGATAACTCATACATTAGGGTGAAACCTAATATTCAAGCATGTGAAACAACCCTTTTCCTAATAATGAAATCCTAGTATGATGTTGATCATAACCCACATTAACGATCCTAAGTGTGATAATTCTAGTAATTCATGACATGAAATATTGATATCACCTTATGTAGGTGAGTAGGGTGAAAGATGAAATATTGAATAATACTTTCTCAACTTCCTATATATGAAAAAAAATCATAATTCCTAAGGGGAATAAGGATATGTAGATCCTATATTAAAGAATATCACATGATGACTAAGACATTAAATGATGCTTCACCTTTATAAGGTGGAGTGGGAACACCCAACAATTTCTAGATTTTAAGATGACAACTTAGGGTTCATTAAGAACTATAATAGTCTTGGAACCTAGAAGTGGCGACCTTTATGAAGTTGGACACTTTCCTATCACCTTGAATATGATATTAGTCAAATTTCATGGAACACATTTCATATAAGGTGGGTGAATGTGATAACCCACATTTTTGGAGTTTTGATATCTAAAATATATAGGAAAAGCCATACGACATCTACATATAGGAAAAATGATTCTAGAAGTACATACCACCAAGAGCAGGGCTATCTGATCCCCAAAACTCATATTGGAATGATAATAGAACGCTTCTGCATTGATCTCTTTTCCACTAGGCTGACATAAGAAACTTTTCATAAGAGATTCCTTCAACCTGAGCATAGATCAGAGATGATAAAACTGCAAATGAAAAATATACAGACCAATATTTTCCGCCACATGCAGAGCCATAGATCCAGTAGTGAATCCGAATAGAAGAAATCGAGGCCAGCAAGAGACAAGACTCATAGCTCCCAAACAGAGAGAACAACAACGCCGACAAGCAGCGACAACAACGCCGATGAGCGGAGAGAAGCGGGCAGAAGAACCTACCGCAAAGAAAACAATAAAAAACAAGGAGGCCCGCGAAGAAGCACAGGGGTGGTGGGTCTCGACTGTCATAGGGACTGACAATCAGGGCAAGTCGCCCACTCTCTGCTCCACCCCAGTGAGCCAAAGCACCACCAGGACACACCGCCCAAACCAGCAGTGCCACAACCTCTAGATCTGAGGCCGAGTACCACCACTGAGAAGGATGGGTCCTAGACGAAAAGCAGGCGAAAGCTCCGATCATCAAAGCACCTTGAGACAACCGAGGAAGAAGAAGCCCAGGGGGAGAGGGAACGCTGTGCATTAGCAGACAGCCTCCCCCCCAAGCAGGGTCAACGACGGGGCAAGCCCTAGATCGCAGGAGCTAGGGAGAGAGCCTCCACTCCTTGTGACTCCATATTGAGGAATTACTTCTTCTTTTTAAGGATTCTTATCACTTAGATGTGTACTTAGAGATACAATTGGTGATTATGACTACGATTGAGTTCAATCATAATGTGTATCTTAGCATTCATCAATTTGAGTTTCTATGTGAACAAATGATTATGTATGAGGTTCTATATTTGGTGTAGATTTATAATGGTGTCAACAAACTTTGAGCCAATATATATGATGAAATCATGGAAACTTAGATTAATCAATTAATCAGGAATATTGGGTGACCTTTTGTTCACTTTGAATTGGTGATTAACAAGTTATGGAATCATTAATGTAGAAGGTGCCAAAGTATATAACTTAAACCATGGTGAGGTGTCTCGCGTGGTAATACTTGGTCCATAGATATTTGGCTAGATTGGTTGTGATTATCGACTTTTTTAGATCTCAACAACCTCCATTGCAAGATATCCTCAAGCATAAAAAGTAGGATAACATAACTCTCTTTCTCATAGTTGTCTCTTGCAGTATGATGTCTCACTTATTTCTATCCTCTTGATTGGTCTGTAGGGTACATCATAGTAGGGAGAGATTTTGTGAGGCAGCTAGGGTGATCTTGTACATGGACGCCTGACTAGTGGCTACCAGCTCGACCCCCCTCCAAGCTCAATCACCAAATCTAGGGTTCCTCAACTTCAACAGTACTAGGTTACCCTATTTGAAAGAAGCATCCTTATGTCTACCACTTGAGTCAATAGAAATGAATATAATTGACTTTTTGGCTCCTCACACTGCTGTTGGAGCATAAGATCTTTCCCGTGATGTCATAACAAATAAATGACAATGGAGGGTTTGTGGTTGGGGTAGGTGGCTACTATTATATCAATGATTGAGTTCTCAATCTACTATCCTCCCCATTACCCTCTGAGATGGTAGCTAGACCCGTACCCTCCATCGTCATACTGGAACAATATAGGGCCTTCTTGGCTATGAAAAGACCCCATGGAATCAACCCACCTCCAACGAGTGTTTCACTTTTTTCAGACTCTTATGAGAAGGCTTGCAATGGATGATGGCTCCGTCCAATACCTACTGAAACATACAACAATGTCCTTGTGTTATAGAAAGAGTCATAGGTGAGGAGGAGCACAAAGAAGAAATCCACCTCCTTTCTCTAGATACCTAACCTTTGCTCGTGCTCGTCTGAGAGGAGGCTCACATCAGCGGTGTTTCCATCATGAGAAAAGGATGTGCATCTCTAGAATCTAGGGACGTTACAAGTATCTAAGATCCTTGGTAATCCAACATCATCGAATATCACCATATTGACCCCAGATCAATGGATCTATTGAAGGTGCAAACAAATCTAATAAAGATACTCAAGAAGACTATAAGATCTAAATCCAACTGGAACAAGTATCTTCTGACGTCTCTATAGGCTTATGGAACGTCTAATATAACTTCTACAAGATCCACAACCTACTCCATTGTACATGTATGTAGGTAGTCGTTCCAATAAAAATTGAAATTCCATCCATTCACATCCTACGAGAAGTTAACGCGAAATGGGTTGATGACCGTGCCAAATGATTTAACATGATAGAAGAAAAATAAATGAAGTAATTGTATCATGCATAATTCTATCAAGCTAGACCAACTCAAGCATTCAATAAGAGGGTGCATCCCATAGTTTCCAGAAGGTAAATATGGTACTCATCATTATTCAAAATGATGATACTTGGGTCAAGTTCAATGCTAATGGGAGGGACCCTACACTGTCAATGAGTCATGACATCTATGACTACGACGACCTACGCTTGAAAGACATGGAATGAGGATATCCATCTTCTCAACACAAATCTCAACCTCATCAAACCCTAACACTATTGATGGGTAAGATACACCAATATCAAGCCTTGTGGAAGGATTATTACTTGAAGCAAATTTCACCCATGGAAATCCACTTAAGTTACATGAATATTCTATTGTGTCTCCCACGGACACCTTAAGAAATGAGGGTAAAACATCAGAACTAATTGTAACACTATGGAAGGAACAAGACCGCTATCATGAGATAAAATATTTTGCTTACCTAGATTAACAACTAATATGTACTATCTTCAACTAGAAAGTCATGGTTGTAGATCGACTGAAGGAAAACCACATGTTTACATTCATTACTCCCTCAAAGAAAGGTTGATGACCATAACACCCATCTATCATCATTTTACATTATGAAAATAGGCTTCAAAAAGCTACATATCCCCATAGGTGAGTTATACTTTATCTACAAGGTTGAGACATATAGACACCTTGTCATCATTGGAACTCACATAAATATTCATGTTGATATATCACCTATGCCTAGGTCAAAGGGCACAAGAATTCATGACATATTGGAGTATAGGTTAGGATCCCTTATGGATTTTCACACCTCATTATTTAACATGAGGTGGACCCAACTTATCCTAGACTAACATATGAGCCATAAATTGGGAAATCCTTCTCTAGGTAAACCCATTCATTCTATAATCATAGAAACTCAAGATCCCATACTAAGGATCTGAACATCAATGTCAATAAATCTCTTAAAATAAGAATATCCACCATTCTAAGGCCTACCCTAAGTAGGAATATTACATCTCAAAAGCCCAAAGAGGTGCTCTTAATCAGATGCATGCTTGTGACATGTTGCTACATTAACCATGTTGGAAATATATTGTACTAGGGACGTCTCTGACTCCAGGCATCTTGACCCAACTAGGTAGGGAGTTACTTGCATGCCCACTACATGATGGATATTTAGTTTTCTATTGTGACATCTAGGATCCAAGGATCCTGAAATCCATCTTATCCCCTAGATGAAAACCCTCTTATGGTAGAACATGAAACTAACATCCAAAGGGAGAAGCACCTATCAGTGCAAGGGTGAAGCATGGGATAAGATTAAAGTTCTTGAGATCCCTATCTTCTTAAACCCTAATAGTAAAAAGTGATGATAAGGATGATCCTAATCGATGTCATTATTTATCTCTTCAATCTACTTATCATACAAAATCAACCCTCATACCTCAAATGCAAAAGACTAGAAATTACAATCAACCCAAGTCATCTGGGTCCCAAAACTAACTTAGTAGGAAAGAGTTCAAATACCAACTAGGTTGTTAGCTATAATACTATGAGAACACATGATAAAAACCATGGAGGAAGTATTGAAGAACAATATTTCCATCATGATAAAGCATTTTCATCTCAAAATTTTCTTTTATTTAACTTCAAAATGTATTTAAAAAAGAATAAAAAAGAAGAATGTCACCATTGTGCTAAGAAAGTACAAAAGAAAGGAACTCCTAGAAAAATGAAAGAAAGCCATGTCAAGCATGACTACTCAACTCCCTACACGAAGCACATGTCACCACTATTGAAGGAGATAAATCTATCCATGCCACGTACTCACGACTACAATATCTACTGATAAAAAACACCTTTTGGGTCATCTTCTGACTATCAAAACACATGTTCTCTAACATCTCTAGGATGCTTTGAGAACCATCATGAAGCCTCTAGTTTGAAGCTAAAGTGTCATCTGCATCATAGATGTAGTATTGATGGTCAAACTGTCTATAGAATATAACGAGGTTGTAAGAAACATATTGTTCCAACCACAAAAGAATGACCATATACCAATATCTGAGCTTCACTATCACACAAAACAAAGTGTCAAGAAGCAACCTCATCCTGTTCTAGCACACATCATCATACATCAAATGGTAAAGCCATCCAAATAGCTCATGACGTCATTAGCAGAAACTACCTACCTTGATGTGCTTCAATAAATACTCATATGCAATGATATTATGCATATTTACTGATCCTGGAATTTATAAGGTCTAATACAAACTTTTGAATAAATCTATAAGAAACTAAAGGGTCTTCACATCCTCCCACTCATCTTCAAATAATGCAATCATCGATATAATTCACTCAAGATTGAGCACATGATGGTATCACCATGCCAAAAATCTACCATGATACCTAAAGCTAACACAGCCACCAAAATAAATGTCTCTCCAAAGAACAACTTGCAAGTAAGGTCATGTTATATACTCACATAATTGGCATATATGATAACAATTCACCAATACATGTCTCACTCTTAAATGACTCCCAAAGTGGAGCCAACTTGATGAAGTGACAATGAACAATCAACCACTAAGCATAACTAGGAATCTTCACGCCAAACAAATAAACCAGATCGTAGGTCCACCTTAACTTCTTGAGGACAATTATCCAACAATTATGAAGATTCATACCAACTATCTTTCCCACACATTGTAAGGTGGGATTCAACACCAATCCACAAAGTGAAGTGTATGATTGAAAGGATCACAGAAGTAGACCTCATTAGATATCAAATCCCTAGCTATAAGGACACACACAATGTAGGAAGGTTCTAAGACACACTAAAGTTGATCATCTCCACCTCCTCTATCTCAAAAGCATCTAGAATCTAGTGTTCTACCAGTAAGATATTCATGAGAACATCTCAAAATAGAAATCTCATTTATCATAGAAGACTACATCAGTCAAACACTTGAAGCTTTCAAAGAGAAAATGGAAGTAGATCAATGAAGCAACATGCCATATTAATAGCTATCCTAGGTTTAAAGATTGTAACCATGCATGCTTCCCAATAAACTCAAACTTCCACACCAAGAATCCTATGGAATTCCAAATTACATCATGAAATAGGTATTGTGGAACAAAACCTTCTACGAAGCCTTAGTGTGGGGTTATGAGCCCAAATGATGGTTGGGTCTAGAACTCTTATGCCATGCTAGTTGAAATACAAAAAGGGGTTTTGAGTCCACAAAACTAATCTGTCTCTCAGACTAAAAATGGTAAAGTTTTACTCATTGATTGATCTTGCTAAGAGTCATATTAATAGATGTTTTTCCTTGCAGCAAAATAAATTATAAACTGCAAAACTAAAGGTATAATGCATAAATAAAATGTAGCTACTAATTCAATTTCTTTGTTAACCAACCCTTTAGATGTCTAGACAAAGGTGTCCTCTCTTTAGATGATCCTACATATAGACTATCTCTTATCATATGTGGATGGTAGAAGGTGAGATCCAATCCTTACTTATTTATAAAATAAACCCATCCAATCCAAACAAACTAATACATATGCTGAAATAGATGAAGTTTCATTTATCAAACATAATATATCCAACACAATCATTTTATGGCAGAGGAAGAAAGAACTACTTCAAAATTATTCTTATTACATAGTTTCTCACCTCATGGGTTGTATTACAAAAGATAACAATACATATAATCATTACAAAGGACCAATGTATAAGGAAACCTAGCCACCTCAAGCTATCATTCAAAGTCCAAAATTTTGGTTCATAGTCCTCCTAAGCGTCATCCTCTAAATTGCCTAAAATTGGGTGATTTGGAACAACACCCATTAGAGGACAAACAAGGAAAGGTATGTGCTAAAAATACTAGTATAAATTCAATAGTTGAATATTTGAGCATTAAAAATAAAAACATGGGTATTTCTATCCAAAAGAGGGCTATAAAATTTGGGTAAATTCAAGAGGAACTAAAAGATAAAATAAAGTAAAAATATAATAATCCATTCATATCATGTGAGCAATTAAATAAATATTTTTCCCATTTTAAACAATTCCACAAGCACAAGTAAATAATGAAATGCATGTTGGTTACAAAAAATACTAGAATTATCTAAAAAGTAGGACTAGAACCCATAAATTCCAAACTAAGGGCATGAGGACTAAAACCTCAATTCTAAATAATTATAACATGATAGGATGAGTAAACCTCAATGATTGATAGGAGGATAAACCTCCATGTCTAATATATAACATGTGATACGAGGAATAAAGTCCTAGAGCCTAGCAGGAGGACTAGACCTCAGTGCATAAAAATATGGCATATCTACTTCAATATTTCACTAGTCAAAACCACACATGCATAAATAGTGAAATAAATTAATAAGTTCAATCCATAACAATATGGGATGAAAGCATCCAACATGTGACAATTGGATCCACAAAACTCATATACAAGAGAAGAATGATTTCAATAATCAATAATGGAAAAATAAATGAATAAGAATTGATATTTGAAAAGGATTTATAAAGATTCAAAAAAGGAGTGTATGTCAAAAAGTATCCATTGATAACAATTAGGGTCCAGTTATTATGGCCAAATAAAAATTCAAGAAATGTGCATACTTGATATTTAGGGCTACCCTACTTCTCAAGTGAATTTCCTATTCGACTATCCACCTAGAATCATTACATATACTCATTAATCCACCATGGTGTTCTATAAAGTAATATCTTTCCTTAGACACCTTTTTTTAGTTAAGTATTTCCATTTATGTCTGATTCATTAACATTGAATTACCAGAAGGATACTACTATCCATATATAGAGTTCCAAATTCTAATAGTTCGTAATATAAATATGTAGAGATATTACCATTACAAGATACTTAAAATAGCATGTATACATATAGATAATATGGATATGTAGTATATAGTCTCCATGTAGAAACTAAACCATCATATTATTTAGAGTAGGCTCATCAAAATACCCACTCATACAATGACGTCCAATCATGGCTTCCTTGTTGTTTTTCTTGACTGGTAACAATGCATACACAATAGGAGGGGTTAGGGCTTGAAGTATTTATGGATTAGACATTTGGGTAGCCGTTTCTAGTGTAGAGACTAGGGCATGCATTTATGGAGTAGAATAATGTTAGCAATGATAGATAGAAACAATTTGTATGTTGTGTAACCAGGGGCTAATATTATGTAGCATAGGGGAAGCTATAAGGATTTGGACCCATAGGGGATCCACTCCCTAATAAAATTTGAAGAATAAAACATCCATTCCAAACACACTCAAAAGGTATGCTAGAATGGGTGTAAAATTTCAAATCTGATATAATGATATACAAAAGACCAAAGTATATAAATAGAAAAAAGTTTCATGACTATAATCAATTTTACAAAGGTACATCATCATCTCCCATATAGGGTTTACATGGATATTACAAAATAAGGATCTAGTATAGGGAAATCTAAACCATATCAAGTTTTTATCCAAGCATCACATCTTCATGAGCTATGTCCATGTTGAAATCCACATATACCTTATCCTAAACTTGGAATGTTCCTCCTTGATCTTATTCCACTCCTTGTCCTAGGCTTGGGTGGTTGGGATCACTCACCAAGAGAAGAAAACAAGGTATGTGTCAAATAAAGAATAAGAACAAGAACAAGATAAGATCAATAAAAGATAATAAAGGGTGTATGTTCATCAAGAACAAAAAAAGTCAAGAGTATGAGCCACACATCAAAAGAATCTTGCCATGTCAAATAATAAGAAATTCTGTGTGAATGATTAAGTTAGACTAAATAACTATGTAGGGTTGAGGAACCTATCGGGGCCCAACCAATAAGTGAGGGGAGAATTAACACATTCCTAGTCACCTAAAAAATATGTATAAAAGTGGGGAGAATTTACACATTTCTTTGGGAAAAATAACACATGCCCAAACTATGGGTGGTTCTAATAAGACAAACAATTCATCATGATAAAATAAATATTATGGAAAGCTTAAATAATAGAAATATTGTAGGCGTGGTTCAAAACCTAAGTAAATAAAGTAGATTGTGCCAAAAAGATCAATAATATAAATAATAAAGGTTCTAGTCCATGCATCATTGGGAAATTAGGGTTGGTTAACAATTATTCCCAAATTAAGGGGCACGATTGCACATACCTCAAACCAGAGTCCTAGTTATTTATTTTTCACCAACTTAGTTGATCCCAAGATCTTCTTTGCCTAATTCAAGTTATTCACATAGATTAGGGATTTATAAAGCATAATGTGAAAAGAAACCCTAATTTTAGACCTATTTGGGAAACCTCAAATTTTGGTCACAAAACCTAGAAAAGGATTCCTTATGTTTTTGTGATCAAGAACACATGTTTATTTTTCCAATTTGGAGTTTATATGATTAAGTTACAACTTTTAGGACTCTCGTTATGAATTGTTAGATTCTCAAAAATCAACCATCAAAATATGGAAATAATACTCTCAAACTATTTTTATTGGAAAGATCTTATTTTTCCAATTCCAAAACATATTTTTACTTAATTTGGGACAACCAGAGAAAAATATATGAATTTTTTACAATTTTGACCAATCAGAAAAACCCAAAATTCCACATAGGTGAGAAATAAGAAATAAGAAAAGGAAAAGAAAGTCTGGCCCATGTGAGTTGGCCCAATCACAGGTGACTAAGTCATGGGTCAAATCCCACATGGCATCGACCAAACAAGACACAAAAATAGGTGAAAATATGATTCTACCGTTAGGCGAGAAAACACAGAAAAGAAGATAAGGGAGGTAGAAAGATAAACTACATTGGAGATTCATCCCCTAGTCAACCATGGCTGCGAGCAACTTGAGACAAATTGTGAAAAACCACATATCATGATCATTGTTTGAATTGAAGGCGAAGTAAGATAGCAAGGAGGAAACCAAACTCACCTACCCTCTTAATTCCAATACTAATATCACCAAGAACTCGAGAATGGTGTTGTTAGGTCAGAATAGAAAGTTGGATGGTGATGGGTGTGTGAAGAAGTCCCAATCACATTGATGCTGGGAAATGATCGCACAAGTGTCGAAGAAGATGTATGTACCAATATTTATAGATGGGGTGGTGTTCTAGGGTTAAAATGAGTTGGCTGTGAGAGAACTTGGAGTCGTGTTTTGGGCGTTTCTTGAATTCTCCACAATAATCCTCGAGTTAGGTATATATTTGTGCAAAAAGTGATAAGGAAACTAATGGCGTAGAAATCTTGATTTGAGATGAATTAGAGAGTGAGATATGTCGAAATACCAGCAACCTGAAACGTGCCAGTTTCCTTTCTCAGCTCGGGCTAGGAGATAACTCCTAAGCTGTCTGGTCAAGGGGCAAGCAAATATCAACCATTCATCAGTGCAAAAAAAGGAAAAATTTAAAAACAAGGTGTGTGATAAATAAATAACTTTCCTGAATAAATTGAGGATACATTTATGTATATTTTTTATCTCCTCCATAGAGGGCGCAAATAAAACCCAATTTTAATGAAATTTGACACCTAGCCTAATTTGAACATATAGAATCCAATTTTGGCATTAGTATTTGGTTTTGAGGTGTCTAAGTATTTTATTTAATTCTTTTAAAGTAATTCATATTTTCTCTTTCCTAACATATTAGAGACATCTAGAAACCATCAATTATTATGAAACTTCACCTTTAAGCAAACTAACACATATGGAACATGATTTGGCCATTAATTTTATCCCTTGTAATTATTTATCATATTATTTAATATTTTGGGCTTTTACACACTTTCTCTCTCCTATTCTTCACATGAACATTAAAGATTATTAAAATTAGTTGAATCTCATACATGGACAAGGTTTAATGTATAGATTATGAATATAAGATCAACAACCACTTTTGGAGTCATTAAATGACTTGTTTATATTTTGGGGGAACCTCACCTTTTCTTTTCCAATTTGAATTAAAACATTTATTATTATGTATATAAAGTGAAATTTGTCCCTTAAGTCAATTGAGACCCAAGGAATTGGGATCTAAGTTATTTTTATCCAATGAGTCTTCCTTTTAAGAGTTTTACTCCCATTACACATTATTAGCATTATTTGTCACATTAAATCATTTATTTCCACATTATCATGTTCAAGGCTTTTCTATTTATCTCTTTATTTGTTTCTTGTTTCATAAGGCCAAGGGAAGTTCTAGAACGAAATTGTTTTATTATTGTCCCACAAAAGTGGTGAATTTGCTTTCAGACCCTTATTCAAACATTAACTGAGGTATTTTTCCACAAACACATATATTGGCATGAATAGTGATCCAATATACTCCAAACACTTACTAATTCCACAAATTCAACATCAAGTACAAAAAAGATAGAAGGGAAAGGAAAAAGTTGGGAAAAGGGCCAAACTAAGAATATATCTAGGTTTCAATTCGTTACAGAAGCCCTCCAAGATTTTAAAAATTTTCACATATCCTGTTGAATAATCAAAAGGTACTAATTAAAACTATGTTGATGCCCACCCAAATATGTTGAGTACCATAAGTAGTAATTAAAACATGAGCATGATATTAAAATGCAATAAATTATTAAGATATGAAAACAAAAATAAGTGTTTGGATGAGATTTTGGTTGTCGAAGTTCAACGACCATGTTTTTGTAACTTTTATTTCAATGAATGTATCACAGTTATGAAACATAATTACAACAAAGAAAATATAATATTAGAACACATATACAAAATATTAGATAATTGTACTATACAAATATTGAAAGAGAGAATGTATGGGTAAATTTAACACTAACATAGAAATTAACGTGGTTGGTCAAAAAGGGTTCAATGTCTAAACTAAGAAACTAATATCAAGTGTTTAAATAATAAAATCTTGTTTCATCAGATACTACCAGAGTCACAACATTATTATAGATTTTCTCCCCATTGAGCTAGTTTGTTAGATAAAAATGTATACAAAAGATTGGTTTGTGGTGAATGAACATGATTAGAGTGAATAAGGGATGTGAATACATACTTATTTTAATGTGTTTCATTTTGCACAAGAGGAAAAAGAAATATACAATAAAAACAATAAAATGTATGCCATAAGAGTATACCATATATATTTTTTATATTTATTGTAGAAAGCATAATAATTTTCCTGTATATCTCAATATGTTTTGTTGCTACTAAATATCTATCTAAATATTTATGTTCCCTCTATAGTTCAATTGCCTTCCTTAAACAATATGTTCATTATCAGCCAATTCTGTATGTTTTCCTCCATGTTTTACATCAAATTTATATCCAAGTTTTGAATAAAATGTTATTATATATTTAAGGTTTCCATTAAAGTTATTTACGGAACCCTATACAAAATATTTATTTATATTTGAGTTTCACCTACCAATTTTCGTCCACATTTTCTATCAAGTTTCCCCCCTAAATTGTAATGCCTCCCCACTATATTCTACTTTGTATTTTTCTTGACTTGAATTTTTAATTCCTCCCACTATATATGTGACAGATTAAATATTTTTCAAGAAAAAAACTCACAATGAAATAAGTATTGATTTTTTTGTTGATACTATGATTATTCATGTTGAAACATGTATATAGCCAAGCATTTAGAAAGAGGCTTGATTACTAGTTGATTAAAAGATATAAATAAATAAATGTCATATTTTAGAAGTAGAAGTATGAAATGCTAGTTTCAAAACAATATGTTGGTTTTGAAACTATACATTAGTTTATATTACAATTATACTATTTTTTGCTTAATTTACTTTTATATCCCAAAGATAAGAGATAAATTGGATAACTATTTGCTAAATTACAATGTAATATACTTAATTATATATAGGTACTTTTGCCCCCACCCAAATTTATTATTAGGATCCACAACTTAGTATAACCGCCATTCTAAGTTTTAAAGAGGAAGGAGAAAGAGACTGGTTATTCTAGGGTCATTAACTACTATATGTGGTACTCATTCCTAAACATTAATATTAAAGTAACTATTTTCTAAGTTGTGTATGTAATATTATAGAGTTTCATCTTATATATTTTTCTTTAATATCTTTAATTTTGAATCAACAAATTTTTAAAAATAGCAATTCCCTCATATTAATGCACTAAAACATCTCATCTATATTCCTAATGTTAATCAGTTATACTTTCATGTACCTTCATCCATTTCATATTTTTAAAACATTCCAGGACATAAGTTTCAAAATGAGGGTACTTGATGAGTGTGAGGTTTTATCAAGATATTTATTCACCAAGATTTTTCAATTGCATTAAATTATATCAAGATGGTTCACAAAGTTAGATTTAGAGACCAAATTGTAATAAATTTTCAAATGAGGAGTTACTTATATATAAGACACTACATATTTAAATATGAGTCAATAAATTGAGATTGTGACTTTCAAATGAGGAAAGTAATTAATTATAGATAAAATATATTTACTACCCAAATTCACCACATCACAACAATCCACCCCTTAAAGTGGATTTTACCCCTTTCCTATTTCTAACCTCTCCCACCAATATGTTTGACGTAAAGTAGTTCACATTTTTATTAGTGGCACTTATTACTTTTTCCATGGCAATAGGAATCATCAAGAGAGGTTGTTTACTTCATTTCTTATGAATATGTTATTATTAGTAACCAATTAGGTAAGATATCACTTTAGGGTTTAGTTCAATACACATTTTTGTATGTAACTCGATAGAATTAACTATTGTACTCTTAGTTCACACCTTCACTACACATTTGTATTGAACAATATTATGATTATTATGTACTTACATGTTCATCACTTTATTTTATTTTGTGGATGTTATATGCCAATTTTACCTTCCTTTTTCTCATGTTTTAGGCTTTAGCATGATACTCCTAACATCTTTATACCATAATGGTCAATCTCCCCCTGAAGTAAGTACTTTGCATTTTCATAGAGAAATACCCAAGTCTTAAAAGGAAATTTGATCTCCATTTACCTAGGTTCTCATCATCTAGTCAAGGTATCATATGAGGTGACACCCTTATACCAGAACTCTCATCAACCAAGAGCAGAGTTGTCATCAGACTAGGTAACCATCGACTAGAATTACTATCAGGTGCAAGGGGCATTGGCAACATCAATCTATGAGTTGTCAAGTGGTGATAAATAACCAATGATTTATCAACCAATGAGAGCATAGTATCATCAACAAATGAAAAGAAAAATTGACACAATGACGGTCCATGAAATCATAACCTCATCAACCATGTGGCCATTAGCTCTACTGAACTATGAAGAGAAAGATTGACAACACACACCAACCAATAAGGCTTTTGCCTTGCTAAATAATCACACTTCTTCCTTGACAACCGATAAAGAAGCAAAGCTATTCCAAATGACGATGCAACAAACCTTATCAAGTGATGGGGACTATGTTATCATGCCACCAACATGAAGGTACTATGTGTGCCTTGAGGCATTTGTTCTATTTCTTGGGCTGCAAAAAAGTACCATATCCTAGGGTACTTGGGAGCACCTTGATAACATAATTGATCCATATGAATAGGGACCCGTATCCTCACTATTGAGGCATCTCTTGTTTTGGGACTTGAAGTGATGCTGCTTTGTTCACTCCCTATTGAACAATGATCACCGGTAGGGTGAAGGTCCTTGTTAGTTGTCTTCATTGCTGATACTTGGAGCATCTAACGACTCCTTCGAGAAAGGAAGGTCATGAATGTGTTCTACTCCAACTTCATTGACCATATATGAGGTGAAAGTGATTGTGTTTGTGGCTCCTTCTCACTTCACCAATCACCACCACCTTCCCTATTTACTGGATCCACTCTCACCTAAGATCTACATTGACAGTTGGTAGATTCGAGAGCATCTACTCTTCCAGCTACTGTTTCTTCATCCTTTACTTTCTTTCATTCATTTCATCCACTATTTGGTCCAATAGTGTTCCATTATTGTCAAGAAATATTATCCCTCATTAACATGAGTGGCTAATATCAATTACTTGGGTTGGGAGTAGAGACCAGAACCTCCCAACCATGTAAGTACTTCTTATCCATTTAATATACATATTATTAGTATGTTTATCTCCTTTCTCTTGCTTAAATTATGTTGCTCATAATTTAATCTACCATCTTGGCTTTTATTTCATTTCCTTATTAATCACCTTTTTCTATATGGAACACCTAAACCAACTTTTCTAACTAACTTAGTAAAGCTAAGATCAAAGGGACTAACATATTACCAACCTTGTCCATGTGTTCGACCCCATATACTACTTTTGACTATGTATTTCATTATAGGTGTCTTAAGGTGTTAGGTTACAATTTGAAGTCTGGCCTCTAAGACCCTATTCACTATACTTGTAATTTGTACCTGCATTCTAAGCTAGTTAGTTTTTGAAATAAAGTTATCCACACCATTACCCCTATAATGAGTTAGTCCATAAGGCCATAAAAAAATACTTTTGATATGTTAAGTTTCTTAATCATTTACCTCCATAAATATCCTCTTCATACTATAACCATTTGTGTTCACTCAACCTAGAAAGTACCTTAGATGGATAAAACATTGTTATCTATTTATTGTATATTTTTCAATTATATTCTGCTATCTCCATCTTATCAAGGTTTATTTACCATAATTAGAGAATAATAATATTTGTGATGACAATTAATTGAGGATGTAATGCATTCATTCTTAAGACCAGTCAATCCTAAAGGCAAATTATTGTCCAACTATACTAAATTCCAAAACTCCATTCCATTAAGGATTAACTTTAGCCCAACATACCAACTAAAGAGGTAATCTGGAGTAGATAGAACAAGTTATATATACCCAAAAAAAATTCTTACTCATTGCTCCACACTTAGGTCTAGTATTTTGCAGTTGACCTAACCAGTCCAAGGGCTCGTATATAAGGGGGTTCTTTCTTAAAGCTTCATGTCGTGGTGACTTGATTCATGAAACCATAAAAAGATCCATATTTTTGTATACATATAATATAATAATGGAATCAAGGTTACCTATGATTACTTTGTGACCTGAATCTAAAAATGAAGCCAAAATCAAGACGAGAACCAACTCAACAACATCCCACCATAATATGCCTATATTGATTATTTGTTGCAATTACTCCAATACACTAAGAGAGCCTAATTCTGCAAATATATATGGGCATACCAACAACATCTCAACATATGGAATGGGGGAGGGAATGTAATTTCCTATTAGATGATGTCAACTTATACCAAGTCCCTATTGGTTGTTTCACCCACTATTTAACACTTCACCATAATCATGTTTGAACTTAGTAGGGGACACATAACCTCATTATGAGACATTAGGGAGTCCACTAGTCACCAACCATCCTAGAAAAAAACTAGGGTTTTTGAGACAAAGGAGAGTATATGGACATTCAATAGTTGGTATATCCATGTAATTATATATCCAAATGCTCTATGGGAATGATCTAAGTATACAATCTATATTGTGAAGGTGATATAGATGAAATCTTAAGGATATTTGAGAAATAAATATCACTTTCCTCAAATACCTATAATGTATGAGAAGACTAGAACTTGAGGGAGATAGCTCCAATCTTCTAAGTAGTGAGGTTTGAGAAAATTGTACTGAAGCAACCATGTTGAAGGCAAGTCTTACCTAACCATATCGAACTTAGTTCTGTTTATCACATAGAAAAAGGAATATTATATGTCAAAAACTTAGTTCGGGGCTAAATGTTTGTTATCCATGCATGCTCATTTCTCAAAGTTTATGTAGTGGAGGTATGCTTGAAAGAGAACAAAGAAAAGGGTTTAAAGCATGAACCACAGTTAAGACTATGTAAGAGTGTTCACAATAGTCTGATCCCTACAGTAATTGGATTAACTCCACAATTTAGTAGGAGTTAGAATCTAATCACTAGAAGATCCAACTCTCATGTAGGTAAAATTTACATCACCATAGAGAGGGTAGGGGTGATTAGGGTTACTAAAACCAAGTCTCCACCATAACTATGGTTTAGGGAGTGGTCGTGACCTAATTAGACAGGGATTGAACCCTAATTGGTACTCCATGACTCAATATTTAGGTACATCAATAATGGATATAGGGTCACCTAACTGCCTAATAAAGGCATACATATATGAACAATAAAGGATACCTTGATATAGTCATATTAACAAACTTATCAAGATCTGATACCATACTCTAACGAATGGCAACCAAGAGGGAATCCACTCCTTAATTCAGGAATAAATCAATCCAATCCAAACACACAAATATATATGTTGGAGAAGAAGAATTTTCATTTATTATAAGTGATATATCAAACAAATTCATTTTATAGCAGAGGAAAAATTATTTATTTTAACTTTATTCTCATCACATAGTTCTTCACCCCATGGGTGGTATTAAAAAAGATAAGTCACATCTAGCTATTACAAAGGATCAATGAGTAAGGCAACTTGGCCATTCCAAGATATCCTTCAAAGTACATATTCCTGGTCCATGGTCCTCTTGATACATCATCCTTTAAATCACCTATAACTAGGTGGTTTAAAAACAACACCCATAAGAGGAGAAATATGAGAAGTACGAATCAAGAAATATTGTTATGTGTGCAATAGATAAATATTTATGAATAAAAATGATGTAAGAATAAAAGAAAGGGTGTTCCCAATCAAAAGAGGGTTGTGAGATTTGGGTAAGGTCAAGAGGAAGTATAAAAAAAGAATATTAACATATAATGAGTCATTCATATCATTTGAATGATTGAATAAAGAGCCTTTTCATTTTGAAAAATTCCTCAAACATAAGAAAATATTGAAATGCATGTTGATTACAACAAAAACCACCATAATCAGAAAAGTAAGACTACGACCCATAACTCCAAACTAAGGGCAAGAAGAATAAAACTTCACTACTAAAATATATAATGGAAGGAGGAATAAAACCTTCGTGTATGGTAGGTTGATGAAAAGGTTAGTTCCTATATATATAGCATGTATTAAGGGGGGGGGGGGTAAAAACCCAATACCTAGATGGAGGTATAAACCCCATTGCCTAAAAATATGGTGTATCTTTAGGTATCTCAAGAGACCAAAACACAATGCAATAGAAGTTTTCCTGAGAATCTTTCGTGCAGGATCCATCTAATGCAACAAAACTAGATTAGGTTTAAAAGTTTATACCTTATCATGGAAGAGGTTTCAATGATCCAACTTGTAATGTTTGGTGTATATCTAGACCCTCCAATCTATGCCTCTCTTTAATCTTGCCAAATCAGCAATAGTAACTCCTTTTGGGGTTTCTAGCACTCTCAGAGTCGCAACGAGATGTGTGCACAGAACCTATTTTTCTATTGTCTAGTCGTGCCAATATGCCAGCAAATGTTAGTTGAAGATCATGGGAATCCTCTAATGATTTGCATAGAACCCAAGATCACAGAGATGGCTCTATTGACCTTAGAACTGACCCCACTGCCAAAATCTGACAAATTGCATTGTTTCCCCATGTGCATGTGGTGAATTCTACCAATCCACTTCCTAGAGATGTGTTTACTAGGTGGTGGATCACATTCTTCCTCTGTGGAGATGTTCTCCTCATGCCTGGAAGATCACTTCATTCTACCATCCACACCTGTGGCAGATGGCGTCATTTTGCCATCACCTTGATTCATGTGTCACTGGTGAATATTTTTGTCAAGAATGAATCCACTATGCAAACTCATCTCCATAGTACATACATGAGCGTTGAAAGATGTCTGGGGTTGTTAGTATCCACCTCTCCCACTTTCTCTCTCCAAGTTTCTCTTAGGGTTTCTCAAACCTAGGAGGCAACAATGAGATAATCTGAGTGCATGCCTTGAAGGCCTCCTCTCATATAATACATACAAAGGAGTGGAGAGTCATGGTTTCCTAAACCTTGTTTGGCAATGATGTGGACTCCATGACACTTCAAAATTATTTCTTAAGTCTAAGTCCATATTTTATTTAGGTCCTTGATACTTAACTTTAGGTCCCTATATTTATTATAACAATTAAAATAAGGTCCAATTCAACCTTTCTTCAGTGTATCTCTATGTGTGTGACCCAGTAGGCAGCATACTACGTTGGAAATGGATTCACTAATCAATATTAAAACTCATAAGCAATGAGAGGTATCTAGATACTCATCATTTCTATCCAAATAGTAGGATTAGTTCAGTGTTACCATGTTGTATAATCTTTTTGTCACATATATCTAGTTGAAATAGAGGCATGGACATATCATCCTCATTACATTCAATCTAAGTTCCTTGATCTCCAAGTACACTATAAAGATAAATATGAGATCAATATCATCTACTCACTTACATGAGAATGACCATGAATTTTTCTAGTCTCACTTATCAAGAGGCCCTGGATATCACTCCCATTATACGGGAGGGACAAATTCTTTTTACATCACTCATAACAAGTAGCATTATTCTCATGACATAAAATAACTACCTTTATGGAAACCTAATTTAAGATTACATTGGGTAATGTCAAAGCATGATGCTTGTCATATCACCACTGTGTGACTTCATGTCGGAGGACCACAATACCATTGTCGCATTTGAGAGTTGATTATGACTATCATATAATGGTCCATGAATCATTCTCAAGGCAAGCCTATCCAATACACTTGTTCTCTAACAAGTACACTTATGTCTGACTTGGTATCCAATACCTATGACCCATGAGACATAGTCATAAGTCACCACACATACTAGTGTCACATGTATTATTGTTGTTCAATCATGAATAATACTTGACTAGGGACATAAGAATATTGTTCTTACCATCCATTAGCATCTCACATTCTAAGAACGTCCATTATGTGCATTAATATTGGAGTAATTAAATGTGAATCAATAAATTGGAATTGCCTTTATTTATCAAATCAAAAGTACAAAATATCCCTATAGTCATCATCTAATGATTGAATTCTAGGGCATATTAACCATCAATATCTAATTCTAGATATTATTAGTCAAAACCACACATGCATAAGTAGTGCAGGTAAGTCATAAGCTCCATCCAAAAAATATTGAAGTACAACAAGTGAAAACATCCAACATATGGAAATAGAGTCATAAGATTCATACACAAGATAAGAATGATTTTGTAATAGATAATAGAGAAACTAGAGAACAACAAATTAATATTTCAAAATAATTTCAAGATATTTACAAGGGGAGTGTAACTTAAAATATGCCTCATTGACAATGATGAAGGTTTAGTCATTATATTTCCAAATAAAATTTGGTAATATGCACATAACCCATCTACATGAGTAACCCTATATTTCGGGAGGGATTTATGCACATCATTCCATCATAATATTCTTTGATGTAAGATTTTTATTTCTAAATCTTTATTTTGGTACATGCTTGTCCATTTGGAGATAGTGAATTATTAATTGATATTGACTTACCTAAAGTATTCTTACCATCTATTTCTAGGGTTTGATCTCCCAATAGAATGTATTATTATATAAAGATATTACCATTATGAGAAACTTGAAATTGCATATATTTGTATAACTATTTTCAACGACTAGAATCTATGTTATGTGTAGACTAAACCATCATGTTATATAGAGTAGGTTCATCAAAATATTAAGTCATCCATGTACCAATTTCTAAACCAACTTTATCATTGAGACTCTTTCTATTGTATACGATTCAAAATAGGTCATACTATATACATATACATCCCAGCTCCTTGGGATGCATTACTATTTTTTGAGATGAAAAGAATTAGATTATTCCCACCCACACTATTACCGAGTGGTGCATGTGCATACACTATTGCAAGATTAATAATGAAACTAGGAAGGACCACTTCCCACTTCCCTTTCTTGATCACTTCCTGGAGAGACTTGTACACAAAGAATCATTTTGTTTCCTGAATGGATATTCTAGATTTTTCCAAATAACCATTCACCCCAGGAATCAATAAAAGATCACCTTCATGTGTCCCTTTGACACACATGCTTTTTGTTGAATGCCCTTTGGACTATGCACTGCACCCACTACATTCGAGTATTGCATGTCTTCCATCTTTGCCGGCCTTACTGAGACAATAATGGAAATCTAAATGGAAGATTTCTCAATATATGTAGATTCTTTTGAATCATGCCTACATCATATGTCCCTTATCATTAAACTTTGTGAAGAAGCACAACTAGTGCTAAATTGGGAAAATATCACTTCATGGTGAAGGAGAGCATTGTTCTAGGACATTGTGTTATCTCTAGAGTATCCAAGTTGACAATGCAAAGGTAGAAGTGATCGCCAAAATATCTCCTTCAAACATTGTTAAAGAAGTCTGGGTGTTCTTAGGACATGTCACATTATATAGAAGGTTTATCGATGACTTCAGTAAGATCACCAGGCCTCTGACGAACTTTCTCTAAAAGGATGTGGATTTCATCTTCAACTCTGGATGCATGAAGAGTTTCAATACTCTAGAAGAAGATCTCATCTCAACTCCCATCCTTCGTGCTCTGTCTTGGTCTCTTCCTTTTGAGATCATTTGTGATTTCCATGACTATGCCGTAGGGCCAGTTCTAGGGCCACGTGTTGACAAGAAACATCTCATTATCTACTATGCGAGCAACAAATTGGAAGACAAGTAGAAAAATTATGCAACAAATGAAAAGGAGATGATCACTGATGTCTTTGCCTTTGACAAGTTCCTCTCCTATATCATAGGCTTAAAAATGATTGTCTACACCGATCACAATGCTATCAAATGTTTAATGACAAATAAGGATGCAAAAACAAGTTTGATCTTGTGGATTCTATTATTGAAAGAGTTCGATTCAAAAATCAAGGACAAGTAGGGGATTGAGAATGTTGTTGCTAATCACCTCATTTGATTTCGTATCCAAGATTTTAACACACTTCCTATTAACGACTCCTTTCTTGATGACCACTTGAGGAGGTGTCTACATTCATGTCGGGGTATGTTGATTTTGTGAACTATCTGGATGTGAGAGTCCTTCACCCATATTATGTAGGGAATGATAAGAAAAAGTCCATGTCAAACATTCATCATTGCTATTGGGATGAACCTTATCTATTTAGGTTGTATTCAATTAACCTTTAACTCCTATGCATCTCCAAATAAGAAGTTCCTTTTATTCTTGAGCAATCTCACTCTAGCCCAACTGGGGGCCATACGAGATCTAAAAAAACTATGTTTAATTCCTCCTTGTGGCTTCTTCTAGACTACTCTCTTTAAGGATGCCAAAAAACAAGTAAATTTTTGTAAACAATGCCAATGATCTGGTAATATTTCTAAGAGGGATGAGATGTCCCTCAATCTTTGGCAAAAAGTGGGAATCTTTGACAATTGGGCTAATGACATGGATCTATTCCCCTTCTCTCATGGGTTCACCCACTACCTAGTTGTTGTTTATTTTGTTTCCAAATGGGTCGAATCTATCTCCAAAAACTCCAGTGACTCCAAGCAAGTGATCAAACCTTTTAAAGATATCATCCTTCCACATTTTGGAGTCCCCCACACTGTCCATTCTGATGGGCACTCTCATTTCCTCATGCATGTCTTTGAATCTCTCCTCTGCATGTATGGTGTGTCTCATCATGTGGCTACTTCGTACCACCCTCAAACAAGTGGTCAAGTGGAGGTTTCCAACTATTAAATCAAGGTCATTCTAGAGTAGACATTAGACTGTACAAGTCAAGATTGGTCTCATAAGATGAACAACAAACTCTAGGCTTCAACAACAAAAATGAACTTTAGATCTTCAAACTCAGCCTCACAAACTTCCTTGGTAAAGTCAAGGTTGAGAAGAAATTACTCAATTTGTTCATTGTCTAGACTGTGAGTGTCCGGGTTGATGAGAGAAAACTAAAGAGGATCATGATAAGTAAGATAATACTACCTTAGTAGTGCCATTTTGTCAATGCAGTTGATGAGGTAGCATTTCTCTTAGAAAAATGGACCCTTTGGACTAGTCTCAATGTCAAGATTTTAGCCTCAACATCACCTAAGGCTCTAGAAGTTGATAGGAATGGGTGTCTAAAGATGAGACGATAATGAAGATACTCCTTGATGTCCATAATTACAAAATTGTAGGGGCAATAGGATTTGGGACCCATTCTCACATGGATGTCTTCAATGATCCTCATAGGGGTAGTCATAGAAGAGTCAGCAAGTTGAATCACGATGTTGGTAGGAAGGATGTCAGTTTTGAAGCATAATCATTTACACAAGCTATAGGGCATGATACAAATGCTTGCCCCAAGATCGGATAGACACTTCTAGCATGTATTGTCCCCAATAAAGTAAGAAATACCAAAAGATCCAAGATCTTTGAGTTTCTTGAGCATCTCGCTTTGTACAATGTTTGCTGTCATCTGTTCTTGTTTAATAGACTTATTATCCTTTATTAGGTACTTGTAAGTGAAAAGAGTATTTAAGAACTTAGTCCATGAAGGGATTTTTGCAAGAGCATCACGGAGGGAATATCAACATTTTGACTTTTTCATTACTTCCTTGAACTTCATAAATCTCAAATATAGTTGTGTCTGAGCCAAACAACATTGGTCAGGGACACGAGGTTTGTAATAGGCACCACTAGGTTGGGAGGAGAGGTTGGTGTAGTTTTTGGTTCCTTCTTAGCTTTAGGTGATATGCTTGTCACTAGAGGTTCAACAACTTGTTCTACAGGTATAGCTATCAGTATAGGCATTGGAATGACTTCTTCAACTTCATTATCTTCAAGAACTAGTTTGTTGTTATTGATGGATGGTGTTGGAGGTTCTAGTATCACACATTCAAAAGGTGTAGTTACATCCTTTAAGTGCTCCTCTTGATGCTTGGGGTTTCCCTCATTTGGATCTATGAATGAGCCCACTGGAGGACAAATGGCAGCAATGATCTATGCGAGTTGAGCCTCCATATATTTGTTGTATGCTTGTTGGCTCACTAGTATCTTCTCAATGGTATCCAGGCGGCCTTGATCATTTGAATCAGGCAAATTGTGTTGGCTTCCTTTTCCTATAAGAAGTTGGTCTTGTTGGTTGTCAGTTTTTGTGTTGGATTGTAATTATTTCCCTGATTGAAATTGTTGTGGTACTGGCCATGGTTGTAATTGTTCTATCGACAGTTCCAGGAGGACCCCAAACTTAGTTTTGGATGGGTTCCTACTGGAGATGATGCGCATTTGATTCTCCATTTGGATTTCCATATTGGAATCTTGGGTGATTTCTGAGCCTATTGGGGTTGTAGTACCATTTTCCTAGAATGGAGTTAACTACATTGATTTATGAGCCTATTGGGTTTTTAGTACCATTGTCCTAGAATTGGGTTGTTGTAAATTGAGGTTGGTTCATGTTTAGAGTGGCCTAATAGAGATGGTTGCATTATAGACTCATCTGGCCCTCTACTCTATAAGCTTGGTAGACTTCTAGGGGTATCCCAGCGTGAAAAGAGGATTGACTTCTCTACCCATTCCTTAGGAGAGATGACTCAAGGCTATCTAACTTAAGAGTAAGCATCCTTAGATATTCAATGACTGCCTTCATATCAGATTTATCTTCTACTATAGCCACCTTGAGAATGCCTCCCTTGCGGGATGAACGCCAATTGGTTTGGTTCTCAGTCCCCTATTGACAACCCTCCATCAGTCGTCCAAGATCTGTTGCATGAAGTCTCCATTAGAAGTGGCATCAAGGAACTTCTTGATGTCTTCATCAACTCTCATGTAGAATTTCTCGAAATTTGTGAAGAGGGAATGTTGTTATGAGGGCATTTATGCAGTAACTCTATAAATCATTACCAAGATTCAAAGAGAGTCTTGGATGGATCTTGCTTCAACTAGATGATTTTCCCTCTTATTTGATATGTGAGTGAGGGTGGAAAGAACTTCTCAAAGAAGTGATTCTTAAGTTCATCTCAAGTTTTGAAGTTGCGACCATCTAGGTAATTGTACCACATCCTAGCTCTATCAGTGAGGGAGTAATACAATAATCTCAACTTCATCACTTCCTCTGACATGCCAGATTGCTTGCTTAGTCAATAAAGGTCTATGAGCTTCTGTAAATAATCATGGGCTCACTGGCTCGTCATTCAAAATTATTGTTTTGCATCATCGTCACCCATTGTGTCTTGATGTCAAAGTTTTGAGATTCGATGGTCGGTTGGACAATGGGGTTGGGTATATCAGAAAATTTTGGTATAGAGAACTCTTGTAGCTTTTTCCAGTCATTCGACTTCCTTTATTGCTTGTAATTTCACTTGTACTACTGCTCTGGCTTTGGCTAAGAGCTAATCTTGTTGTGCTACACGTGCTGCTTCAACCCTATAGTTTCTCTCTTCTTTGACCATCTTAGCTAGTTGTGCGCAAAGGAGCTTGTGGTAGGTTTGTTCGTTCTCATGATAGAAATCTAGTCTTAGACCAATGCTAGAAGTGTGTCACATGCACTAGAAATGTTTCCTAGGGAAGGAAGACTACCACGAGTAAGATGATTGATGCATAGTTGAATTCAAGAAAAATATGCAAGAATATCAATTTCAAATAAAAATATTTAGAAAAATATGCAAGAATACCAATTTCAAATAAAAATCTTAACTAATACAAGTCAGTTAAAATGATCAAAAAAATCCATTGTCCCCAACAACGATGTCAAAATTTGATGTGACTTTTACTGCACTAGAAAATTTACTAGGGGTGAAATCCCTAGAGTTTACCTTAACCAACCTACAATAATCATCACCTATAATAAAGCAGATATTATTGTAGTATAGTTTAGGATTGAACCCAAAAGACAACACTTTAACAATTTACATATTACGGTAACCACACAGGAACTAGTATTTATCACAAGATTGGATTTGTTGTTGATTAAACTAAGGTTGGATATAATGAAAGGGCTTAATTAAGGGTTGATTATCGATGTATGGGAACACTAGGGTAGAATGGGTTTTGCCATCTCTACCTATCATTTTCTCTCTCACTACATCATATTAAGTGTGAATGATAATATGTTGAGGCTAGGAAAATCCCTCTTTTAATGTTAGGATTGAAACTGAGATAGATGTCACTTGAATCTCATTTTCACTTTACATAGATATCATACCTCTATCATTAGTAAAGACCTATATGAAATTCTCATCAAGGGTTTAACCAAATCTAATCGATATCCTAGATCTTAGGTTTAAGGATCTCTGGATCTGAGATCATGATAAACATGGAAACCTACTGATCAAACAAGCATACAAGCATAAACTGATTAGCAGAAACAACGTCTCCTTTGTTGATGCATGAAAGGTGAGGTTTAAACCTACCACGAAAATTGAGGAAATGGATCAAAATCTCATAAATTCACATGAAATCAATAAATTTTGAATTTTTACTTAGTTCTAAACTAAAATGATGAGAATGAGTGCAAAGCTATGCCAAAATGCAAATAAATCTGGGATGAATATTTATTCATCAAGTTGTCTCATCCTCTCCCTCTTTCTCTCTCTGAGTTTCTCTTAGGGTTTCTCCAACCTTGGAGATAACAATGAGAAACTTTTGAATACATGTCCAGAAGGCATCCTCTTGTATCCTAAACCATGTTTGGTCAAGTTGTATTCTTCCTCACAAAAATGAGGGAATTTTCTATACACTAGGTGATGAATGCATATTCATCCTTATTTTCATTCATCTTTTTATAACCAAATTGATTCAATACTTTCGATTTATCTCTTAAATCTCACATATTGCAAGTTCTATTAAGAAATCCAATTATTATGAATTTTGATCAAATTTATATTGATTTGGTACAGGTCTAAACAAAGTTATATCATCACATGGAGCTCACCAAAGAACCTCTCACTTCTGATCTTGACCAAACAGTCTACTCTAACGGTTTTGACCAATCAATTTTCACCATTTGGTTTCACAAATCGATCTCACCAGACGGTTTGCCCTAACGATCTCAAGACCATTTGAGCCCATTTGGTTTCAAGACCGCATGAGCCCAAAAGGTCCCAAAACCATACGACGTCTAACGACTTCAAAACCGTTTGGACATCGAAACTGTTTGGACAACGAAACTGTTGGGACATCGAAACCGTTTGGACATCAAAACCATTTGGACATCGAAATCATTTGGACATCGAAACCGTTTGGACAATGAAACTGTTTGGAGCCATTCGGTCCCAAGACCGTTTGGAGCCATTCGGTCCCAAGACCGTTTGGTTCCATTCGGTCCCAAGACTGTTTGGTGTCATTCGGTCCCAAGACCGTTTGGTGCCATTCGGTCCCAAGACCGTTTGCTCACAAGACCGAATTAAGCTGAGAGAACGATACATGAAGACCGTTTGGTCACTTACGTGAAGACCGAATGAAGATAGAACTCAAGGACGGTTTGGACGTCAAACAGTCTCGAAACCATTTGAGTTGCTTCACGCAAAAAGCATGAAGCTCCCATCCAAGCCTATAAATAGATCCCCAAGGGCCCTCATTTGAGGGGATCGAGACCAGCACGCTGACCGGCTACGGAAGGTCCGATCCAGTGTCATCTTCCACACACCCACCTGCCCGTTTTGGCACCGAGGAGGGAGAGAAGGAGAGAGAAGGTGAAGAAGAAGGATTGCCTAGCTTTCCTTGGTGGTTCTTCCTCTTCGTTCAGATTTGCTTCGACATGACGTAGAAGATCGCATCATCTTCACCGAGCTACGACCACCTTATTCATCATGCTCATGGTGGAACCTTCCCCTTCTCTTATTCTTCTTATTTCTCACATCATGAGTGAGTAGTACCTTTTCGCTGAGGTGTGGGGATTAGCCTCGTTGCCCATGCAAATCATGTTCTTTTGTTAAACTCTCCATGACAATGTATGTAACTTTCCATTTCGTTGTTAATTGGTATGCTTGTAGTTGATTATCTACTTGCTTTCATCTTGTTATTCCCTATATTGCGAAACCTTCTATATGTAGGATGGAATGGCAGTTTACAAGTTTGACTCCTTGACGAGAACTTCTGATGGGATTCCTTGAGGTCGTAAGTGTATGATCCATGAGGGGACGAGACATCTAGCCTACAGTGACGCTTCTGTGGTCTAAACATCCCTCAGGGAGGACCACAACCTTAGTTGGATTTTGTATCGTCTTGTTTGTCGTCGATGTTAGTTTGTAGATCTATCACATGCTTGCTTGTCGATAAATGCAGTTGACTCCCAAACTAGAAATAGAATGGGATTTCTTCGAGGTCGTAAGTGTATGATCCGTGAGGGGACGAGCCATCTAGCCTTTGGTGACACTTCTGTGTGCCTAATGCCTGTATAGGGGGCCCACAACCTTTATTTAATTTCTATATCTTCAGAGCCGTAAGTAAGTGATCTGGATGGCGGAGAGACATCTGATGCCTAAGGTGATGCTTACGAGAACCTAACGCCCATATGGGGGTTCTGCAACATCTCTATTTGGATTGTTTTATCTTGCCTGGCTTGTCTGCAATTGAATGTGTTTGCGAGTGTAGCGGTAGTGACACCCAATACCATCCCAGCAATTCCATATCATTGATCTAAACCCAACTTTAATTTAGCTTTTACTTTCTTGCAATTCGTTTAAGTAACCTCAAATCAACCATTAGTTTTAAATATTATCCTTAACTTGAACTAGACTAGATTGACAAAGATTCTTAAAAACATTGTCCTTTGGGTTCGATCCTTAACTATACTACGATAAGACTCGTCCGCTTGCGGGTGGTATTATTGCACTTTGGTTTTGGTAAAAGCTCGGGGATTTCAACCCCGAGTGAGTTTGTTAGTGCGATAAAATCCCACGTCAAATTCTGGCGCCGTTGCCGGGGACAACGGAATCAGTCAGTAAAATCAAGTTCTTTTAAGACTAATCTAGGATTTTTCTTTTTGAAAACAATCGATCATCTACTTGAATTTGACTCTACTTTGTGGATCTCATTTTCAAAATCTTTTCTATTTCAGGTACAATCCAAGGTGTAGTGCATGCACCGTTCAGACAACCCCAGACTAACAGCGAGTTTTGATCCCGAAATAGATAGAACTTTCCATCGTCAGATCAGAGAAAATCAAGCAAGGATGGCCCAAGAAGAGGAAGTCGCCCGAAGGGTGGCTCAAGCCATCAATGCATAAAGAGAGAGGCTCATGCAAGAAGCCAGAGCCGTAGTTCAGTAGGAAATCCTAGCAGCGCAAGCAGCAGCACAAGCAGCTGAACTACAAAAGGATCTTAGAGAATTCTCAATCCTGAAGGCTGTGAATGTTCACCATCCAGTGCAACCTCCTCCCATCAATGCTTCTAATTTCGAGATAAGAGCACATTGGATTACCCTACTTCAGAATAACCCTTTTTATGGCTAACAAGGAGAAGATAGCCAAGAACATCTTCTGAGATTTATTGATCTATGTTCCATGGCGAAAAATATGGAGTCACAGATGATGCCATTCGACTCTGTCTTTTCAAGTACTCCCTTGCTGACAGAGCCATAAGTTGGTACAATTCATTGCAAAGTGAAATACCCATCATCACCTGGGAACAACTCCAAAATGTGTTTCTATAAAAGTTCTACCCTCCAACTCTTACCTATGAAATTAGAGGACGGATAACGAATTTCACTCAAGTTCCTGGAGAACCCCTTGCTGAAGATGGGATAGATACAAAGAACTTCTATGCAAGTGTCCACACCACGGAATTCCCAAGAACCAACTCATTGAGATTTTCTATAGGGGTGTGGATGATGACATTAAGAGATTCCTCGATTCCTCGTCTGGAGGAAACTTCATGCGTCAAAGTTATGACAGCGCATGGAGAGTCGTCACCCTGGGAGTAGAAAATCAAGCCAATTGGGGTAGATCTGTAGGTAAAGGAGTTTTGAAAGTAGCTATGGCCGAAGCTACTCCCGAGTACAAGTCTATCGCTGAAACCTTAAAACTCTTAGTTTCCAAGCAAGACCATATTGAATCATCTCTTACTTCTATTGGAAGAGGACGTTCACCCACTCGACAACCGAAACAGGTCAAGTCTGCTTCCCTATTCTGTGAAGCATGTAAGAGCACCGATCATTCCACTTTATCATGCAATGTTCTCTACGATGTTGTCCTGAGCAATGTATGCGGCCAAGGAGATACTGGTCAGATGGAAAATCTTAATGCTATCAACACCATTCCTAGTCAAAGTTATTACAATCCGAATCAGAATAGGAATCACCCCAATTTTCAATATGGAAACCCCTATGGAGCAGTAAACTCGCATCAATTTGGTTCGAACAATCAACTAAGAGGCCCACCAGGATTCTAGTATAATCAACAACAAAATTTTGGGAATCAAGGAAATTTCAAGGGGAACTTTCAGAATAGGAACTACAATAATTACCAAAATAACTCTCAGTACCAGAATCTTAATCAAAAGCAAGGATAGCAAGAAGGTCTAGTTTCTCCTGATGACAAGCTATCAGCCATCGAAAAAATGTTACAAACTCAGCAAACCATGATAGCTAACCAACAAGCTCAGCAGAAGGCTATTGAATCTCAACTAGCTCAACTCACAGCTAGCATAAAACCACCTACTGGAGTCTTTGCTGGACAACCTGAGAACAATCTTAAACATCATGAACAGTTGAAGGCAGTCACTACTAGGTTAGGGAAAGACTATTCAGATCCCCCCGAAAAGACACCTGTGGTTATTACAGACGAGGATGAACCTGTAATTGCCCAAGACTCAACAACACTAGAATCTCAAGTTGATAAGACAGATAAGGGAAATCCTGAGAAACCTACTGATGAAGAAACTGAAACACTGGAACATGATATTCCTGTATATAAGCCTCATATACCTTTCCCAGCTCGTCTAAGGCAGACCAAGCTGGATACTCATTTCAATAAGTTCAAAGAAGCTATGAAGAAGCTTCATGTTGATATCCCCTTTCTCGATGCTCTAGCTGAGATACCAGCATGGACAAAGTACTTAAAGTCACTCCTCACCAGGACGTATATAACTGAATAATATGAGAAAGTAAAGTTAGCGACAACTACATCTGATATCATTTTGAACAAGATGCCCAAGAAACAAAAAGACCCAAGATCCTTTGGAATTTCATGTCACATTGGCGACTCATCATGTAAGAAAGGATTGGCAGATCTCGGCGCAAGCATTTCTATTATGCCACTTAGCATGTGCAAAACACTAGGGTTTGCATAATTGCTTCCAACGGGAATGACCATACAGCTTGCAGACAATTCGATAAAACGTCTGTTAGGAATCGTCAAAGATGTCCCGGTCAAGGTAGGCAAGGACACATATGTTCCATGCGACTTTGTCATTATGGACATAAAAGAAGATGCCAGATATCCTCTCATCTTTGGTCATCTGTTCCTCGCCACTGCAAGATCCCTGATTGATGTTGAAGCTGGTACCTTACTGCTCAGATTAGGCAAAGAAACTCTTGAATTTAAAGTTTTTGAAAGTATGAAAAGACCAAGTATGCAAGAAGAGGTCTATCTGATTGATTGCATTGAGCAAATGTCACTTCTGACTCAAGAGCATCATGAATCAGACGATCCTTTAGAAGTTTCTCTAACGAACTCATCAGTTGATAAACCAATTGACGAACAAGTAAAGGATTGCATCGAATCCCTTGACTCTGCTAAAGAAGATGCTGAAGCCACTAGTGAAAAACTCAAGGCTGTGGATACTGTAGAAGAAACATGTGAAAAGCTAGAGGCTCCCGAAATGAAGCCCCTGCCCGAAGGACTGAAGTACGTATTTTTAGATGATCTCAAGGCTTACCCAGTTATTATAAATTCTTATCTAACAGGTGAACAAGAAGATAATCTCGTGAATGAATTAAGGGAAAGAAGAAAGCCATCGGTTATAAAATGAGTGACCTCACTAGAGTCAGTCAAGCGTTGTGTATGCACAAGATCCCTATGATGGAAGATCACATGCCAACTATCGAGCATCAATGGAAATTGAATCCAAATATGAAGGAAGCAGTCCTTCGCGAGGTCATCAAACTACTCACAGTTGGAATAATCTACTCGATATCAAATTCTCCATGGGTGAGCCCAGTTCATGTAGTCCCGAGGAAAGGTGGAACAACTGTTATACAAAATGAAAACAATGAACTCATCCCCACTCAAATAGTCACAGGGTGGAGGATGTGTATTGATTATAGAAAATTGAACAAGGCAACTCGAAAAGATCATTTTCCAATGCCTTTCCTTAATCAAGTCTTAGAAAGGTTGGCTCACCAAGAATATTTATGTTATCTTAACGGTTACTCTGGATTCTATCAAATACCCATACATCCAGATGACCAAGAGAAAACTACTTTCACATGCCCATTCGGAACATACACATTTAAAAGAATGTTGTTTGGTCTCTGTAATGCACCCGCAACTTTCCAACGTTGCATGGCTTCCATATTCACTGGTCTTACTGAAACACTTATGGAGGTTTTCATGGATGATTTTTTTGTATATGGGGATTCATTTGATTCATGTCTAAAGCACCTCTCCCTGGTCCTCAAACATTGTGAAGAAGCACATCTTGTGCTGAATTGGGAAAAGTGTCATTTTATGGTAAAGGAAGGCATTGTCCTCGGCCATAGGGTCAGCAATAGAGGGATTGAAGTAGATAAAGACAATATTGGAGTGATTTCTAAACTGGCTATTCCAACAAATGTAAAAGAAGTCCGTCCTTTCCTAGGTCATGCAGGATTTTACAGAAGATTCATAAAGGACTTTTCAAAGATAACCAAGCCAATGACAAATTTGTTACTAAAAGATGTTGAATTCAATATTGATGAAGAATGTGTCAAATGCTTCAACACACTAAAGCAAGCTCTCACAATAACACCCATCATTAGAACTCCCGACTGGGACCACCCTTTTGAAATTATGTGTGATTCCAGTGACTATGATGTGGGCGCTGTTTTAGGGAAACATATAGAGAAGAAACACTATGTGATCTATTATGCATCGAAAACTCTCGATGAAGCCCAGAGGAATTATGCAACTATCGAAAAAGAACTTCTAGAAGTCATGTACGCCTTTGACAAGTTTAGATCCTACCTAATTGGTTCGAAGGTCATTGTCTACACAGACCATGCTGTCATTCGTTACCTCCTGGCAAAGAAAGATGCAAAACCCAGATTAATTAGATGGATTCTCCTATTGCAAGAATTTGATTTAGAGATAAGAGATAAAAAGGGTACAGAAAATGTGGTAGAATATCACCTCAGTCGCATCCACACTCTGGATACTGATAAGATTCCGATTAATGATTCCCTTCTGGATGATCAACTAATGAAGGCCTCAGAAGTTATACTGTGGTACTCAGATTTTGTGAACTACCTCGCTGTTGGGGTTATTCATCCTTAATACATCGGAAATGCACTGAAGAAATTTATGCATGATGTGAAACAATATCACTGGGATGAGCCATATCTCTTTAAGCTATGTGATGATGGTCTTTACATAAGATGTATTGCTGAGAAAGAAACCAAACTCATTCTAAAGAACTGTCACTCTGGCCCAGTTGGAGGACATATGAGCTCTAAAAAGACTGCCTTGAAGGTTTTGCAAAGTGGATTCTTCTGGACAACCATATCCAAAGATTCTTATGACTTTGTCCTGTCATGTGACAAATGTCAAAGATCAGGCAATATAACAAAGAGAGATGACATGTCGCTAAATCTATGGTAGGAAGTAGAGATATTCGATGTTTGGGGGGTGGATTACATGGGTCCATTCCCATCTTCTCATGGATTTTCATACATCCTAGTAGCAGTGGACTACGTCTCAAAATGGGTTGAAGCCATACCAACCATCACTAATGATTCCAAACCCGTCATCAAATTATTCAAAGATATTATTTTCCCCCATTTTGGAGTACCAAGAACTATGATATCTGATGGAGGGTCACATTTCCTTGAAAGAAGCTTTGAAGCATTGCTAAGAAAGTATGGTGTTACCCACAATATAGCCTCACCTTAACATCCACAGACAAGTGGATAGGAGGAGGTTTCCAATCATCAACTCAAGAGTATCTTAGAAAAGACAGTAGGTCACAATCGGAAAGATTGGTCAGTGAAAATCAATGACACATTATGGGCCTATCGAACTGCTTATAAAACTCCCCTCGAGACTACACCTATTAGATTAATATATGGAAAGGCTTGCCACCTGCCAGTCGAACTGGAACATAAGGCATGGTGGGCAATTAAACAACTGAACTTTGATATGAAAGAAGCAGGCCAAGCCAGGATTCTACAACTCCAAGAGCTAGACGAACTCAGGATGATAGCTTATGAAAATGCATGAATCTACAAAGAATGCACAAAACTTTGGCACAATGGACATCTGAAAAGAAAAGACATACAAGTAGGAGACCAAGCTCTTCTATTCAACTCAAGGTTGAAGTTATTCCCTGGAAAACTCTGCTCATGTTGGTCTGGACCATACATCGTCAAAAGCATCTCCCCACATGGTGCTTTCTCTTTATGGAGTGAAAAGTCGGGTGAATTTGTGGCGAATAGCCAACACTTGAAAAGATATTTCACCACAACAGATATGAGCACCGAAGAAAAAATAGATCTCTCCAATCCCAAGGAACCACTATGAAGTCAAAGGATTCAGTCGAGCCATCGAAATAAAACAAAGGCGCTTGTCGGGAGGCAACCCGATCAATAAATCTATTTTACTTTTCCTTTCTTCTTAGAATGTTTATTCAATTTTGTTTTTACCTTCTGGTTAATTTCTCATTAAATAAAATTCACATCGCAAGATGCTATTTTAATATCTAATTGGTCTTTACCTTTGAGATTTTCAGATAAGAAGATGTGCGCTGATCGGAACGCAACCACATCTGGTCGTCATTCTGGCATGAATTTTCCCCTCCATCTTGGATTTAGGGTTTGTTCGGGATGAGCAAATCTCTAAGTTTTAGGGTGGAAGGTGGGTGGTACGTAACTCACTTTCCACCTACACCCATCCTTTTCATACCTAATTTTTCTCTGTCACATTCTTGATAAAAAAATATTCAAAATTTTCAAAATTTTTACAAAGTTTTTCCAAGAAATTCAACAGATACTTGATGAATTTTTGACACTTCTTGTTTCATTAAAAATCACTAACTAAATTGCTATGCATTTTTTAATCATTATATCCTCCTTATTCGAAGTAAATCCTCAAAAGGACCACTGTTTGAAATAAGCCTTTTGATCGAAATCATCTTGTGAAGCTTATGATTCCTAACATCATGATACTTATGCAAAAATGACATGCATCTGTCGAACTGATAGGGATCAAACACGTCGTGCTTCTTAACTAACTAGCGGAACAATAACATGGAATCCCTATCGGATCCGCATCAAGTCATTATTCGAGCAGAGTACGATAAAGAGAACAACCCGGTGCACTGAATTGTAAACCAAGTTGCATTTTGATCTGAACTCTCTTCTACACTTCTTCTATCATCTTCGTACCCCTCCATCCATCAAAAAGAAACAAAAATAGCCAAATTAGTGTCAAACCCTAATTTCGGGGTGGTATGCCACTTCCCTCTATATCCGCTTCTCCCATACCCCTAAAAGATAAACAAGAGCGTACCACCAAATGAAATGCAATCTCGAGTCGAATAGAGGAGATATTTGCAAACAAAAAGATGCCAAAGCGCACATAAAAAGAAATGCAATCTCAAGTCGAATAGAGGAGAGATTCACACAAAAAATGCAATAAATGAAATTGCAAAAATAATAAAATCTCAATTCGAATAGAGGAGAGATTTACTTATTCTTTCCATATCACCCTTCACTCCCTTTTATTCCTAAAGGCACATTTAAAGCCTTCAATTCCCTAAAAAACACCAGTGTCAGATCAGATGCACACTTGTCATTCTACGGGTATCTCTGGACTCTTACAAAACTCTTTGATATGCTTGTTACTGGAAAAGGTAAGGAGGAAGTGAGATTGGAAAAGTGAACTCAGGAACAAAGATACAGTAAGACGTGTTTTGTGGTCCCAGGAAGTTGAGATGCTTGGTCATACTGAGCGGAACAGAAATAACCGTGATGTGAAGAGGAAGCAGTCACATGATCAAAAGTATTCACTTGGCGACTGTTTCAGATTTTGTGTTACTCAAGGTCGAGCAACGTCTAAGTTCGGGGTGTTTGATGAATGCATATTCATCCTGATTTTCATTCATCTTTTTATAACCAATTTGATTCAATACTTTCGATTTATCTCTTAAATCTCACATATTGCAAGTTGTCTTAAGAAATCCAATTATTATGAATTTTGATCAAATTTATATTGATTTGGTACAGGTCTAAACCAAATTATATCATCACATGGAGCTCACCAAAGAACCTCTCACTTTTGATCTTGACCAAACAGTCTTCTCTAACGGTTCCGACCAAACAGTCTGACCATTTGGTTTCACAAATTGATCTCACCAGACAGTTTGCCCTAACGATCTCAAGACCGTTTGGGCCCATTCGGTTTCAAGACCGCATGAGCCCAAAAGGTCCCAAAACCATACGACATCTAATGACTTCAAAACCATTTGGACATCAAAACCATTTGGACAACGAAACCATTTGGACATCGAAACCATTTGGACATCGAAACCATTTGGAGCCATTCAGTCCCAAGACCGTTTGGAGCCATTCGGTCCTAAGACCGTTTGGTGCCATTCGGTCCCAAGACCGAATGAAGCTGAGAGAATGATACATGAAGACCGTTTGGTCACTTGCATGTAGACCGAATGAAGATAGAACTCAAGGACCGTTTGGACATCAAACGGTCTCAAAACCGTTCGAGCTGCTTCACGTCAAAAGCATGAAGCTCCCATCCAAGCCTATAAATAGATCCCCAAGGGCCCCCATTTGAGGGGATCGAGACCAGCACGCCGACAGGCTGCCGAAGGTCCGATCCAGCGTCATCTTCCACATGCCCACCTGCCCCTCTTGGCACCGAGGAAGGAGAGAAGAAGAGAGAGAAGGTGAAGAAGAAGGATTGCCCAGCCTGCCTTGGTGGTTCTTCCTCTTCGTTCAGATCTGCTCCGACACGACGAAGAAGACCGCATCATCTTCACCGAGTTGTGACCACCTTCTTCATCATGCTCATGGTGGAACCTTCCCGTTCTCTTATTCTTCTTGTTTCTCAGATCATGAGCGAGTAGTACCTTTTCGCTGGGGTGCGGGGATTAGCCCCACTGCCCATGCAAATCATGTTCTTTTGTTAAACTCTCCATGGCAATGTATATAACTTTCCATTTCGTTGTTAATTGGTATGCTTGTGGTTGATTATCTACTTGCTTTCATCTTGTTCTTCCCTATATTGCAAAACCTTCTATATGTAGGATGGAATGGCGGTTTACAAGTTCAACTCCTTGATGAGAACTTCTGATGGGATTCCTTGAGGTAAAAGTGTATGATCTGTGAGGGGACGAGACATCTAGCCTACGGTGACGCTTTTGTGGTATAAACACCCCTCAGGGAGGACCACAACCTTAGTTGGATTTTGTATCATCTTGTTTGTCATCGATGTTAGTTTGTAGATCTATCACCTGCTTGCTTATCGATTAATGTGGTTGACTCCCAAACTAGAAATAGAATGGGATTTCTTCGAGGTCGTAAGTATATGATCCACGAGGGGATGAGCCATCTAGCCTTCGGTGACACTTCTGTGTGCCTAACTCCTGTATAGGGGGGCCCACAACCTTCGTTGAATTTCTATATCTTTAGAGCCATAAGTAAGTGATCTGGATGGCGACGAGACATTTGATGCCTAAGGTGATGCTTACGTGAACCTAACGCCCATATGGGGGGTTCCTTAGCAACTCTATTTGGATTGTTTTATCTTGCTTGGATTGTCTGTAATTGAATGTGTTTGCGAGTGTAGCGGTGGTGAAACCCAATACCATCCCAGCGATTCCATATCATTGATCTAAACCCAACTTTAATTTAGCTTTTACTTTCTTGCAATTAGTTTAAGTAACTTCAAATCAACCAATAGTTTTAAATATTAGCCTTAACTCGAATTAGACTAGATTGACAAAGATTCTTAAAAACATTGTCCTTTGGGTTTGATCCTTAACTATACTACGATAAGACTCGTCCGCTTGCGGGTGGTAATATTGCACTTTGGTTTTGGTAAAAGCTTGGGAATTTCAACCCCGAGTGAGTTTGTTAGTGCGATAAAATCCCACGTCACTAGGTCTCACAGAACACACTATTCTATGAGTCCTAGTGTCATATAGACTTTCTCTTTCTTGAGGGGTGGGTTATTGACTTATCAAAATGTATTTCTTAAGTCCATATCCATATTTTATTCAGGTCCTTAAAACCTACTTTCAAGTTTTTGGATTTATTGTAACAATTACAATAAGGTTATGAGATGACCCGTCACGGAAAATGAGATTAACTAATGCGGAAGCGAATTATTAGCAGTAGAATAATGAAAAATCACTAAATATTATAAATTTGGAAAGAGAACTTTAAACCATAACTCCTTTATAAGAAAACAAGGTAAACTATTTACATCATAGCTTGACATTACATCTATGTTATTACATACATCCATTGCCTTATTATCTGAAGAAGGCAAGATACAAAATTGCGAGGCACTAAGCCAAAAACCTCAGACCTACTGACTCCTAGGACCTGAGAGTACAGAGATGACATAAGACATACTATCTATGAGACTCGACAGTCAGTATCTCCACCTGAGATTCACTGCTGCCCCTGGTGTTGTTGCTGATACTGCCCACCCTCGGATTGGTTCCTCCATCCTCGACGTCCACCTAAAAAGTCAAAACCCACGGGGGTGAGACAATTTGAATAATTGTCCCAGTGAGAGTTATAAATCTCCTCCAGAAGCTTTGTTATAGCAATAAAGGATTAACATAAGCAATATAATCTTTAAGACATTCAACCACAGATTTGGTATTAAGTAAGACAACATTTACTTAAGCAATTATTTCAATAAGGAAAATGAAGAACATGTATACTAATTACATGGCTAGAATATTATAAACAATGTAACATCAATCATCGTTTCTCGTAGTTCAACCTAAGTAGTTATGCTACACGGCTGATTATGATTTTCAATCATTATTATGCCCTGTAGAGATGAGGTATACCGCTCATACTCCAACCAACCATTATAAAATCGCATCGGTATCATACATAGGTCATCAAAAGATTCAGATTCTTATGACCTCATCTTCCTCAGTCAGTGTGAGGATCAACATGCAGGACATCTCGTGTCTCTGCTACAATAGCTTCCCAGGGTATTCTGGCAACTTTGCTATTTAGAGTCACAGTGGCATTCTGTACTCTCTTCGCCATCGAGGGATTTCTTGTTTATCGCTCATCGATGCGGCATTAAAGATTCCCTCGGGAGATTAGTGAAACATCACCCCGGCATAAACACATAATGAAGTATTGATGGATTAAAGTACATCCTACATCAATTCCTACATTAGGACATAAGGATATTCGCGTCCATAAACCCCCACATGCTCAAAAGTATGTGTTCCAGGAGTTCCCTTAGGAAAACCTATTTCACCATCATTTGGCTTCTGACAATGATGGATCTATGATCAGGGCTCTACATGATATGATTATACTTGATTAGTTAGGTACATTTTAGCATTCTTTTAGCATCAAGCATGTTCTCAATCATTAATCATTAAAACACTACTATAAAAGAAGAATACTAAATGTATCAAGTTTAACTCACATCAGTTATCATATGTATATTAATTCTTAACCATCTCATCATATGATTCAGGAACATGGTTATTCAAACCCTCAGATTATCATAACACTTGCTACCAAGTGACATATAAGCATCAAGTCATCTAACAACATGACCATGATTGAAGACTTGTATATACTTTTCACATATCATTACTCTAAAAGCTTATAATTGTTTTCAAGGAATATGACATCATAACTCTTACCTGGCTATGATCACCTCATAATATCAACCTGCATGACTAATACAATTAAGGACATGCATATATAACAGTCTTAGCACAATACCAAAACTTTTCAATTTCTTTATAGGACACCACGGCCGTGCCACCTTGCACGGTCGTGTAAAGTAAGGTTACACGGCCGTGCTCCCTTGCATGGTCATGCTACAGAAGATCACTACATGATTCATATATATATATATATGTATTCTAATATTTCATCCTTTCAACTTGATTAGGTCACATCAACCCTTCAATCAAGTACATACAACTATGTTTAACATAGTGTATCAAGCTATTAATCCTATAAGAAATTAAGAATTCTCCCTTTAATTGGTTCTAATCACTTAGGTATTATTAGGATTTCAACCTTTGTACCTTCATTGATTATCATTACTAATCATTATTGGATCAATAGAACATTCATCATCTTAATTCTCAAAGATTCAATCACATTGGACCTCCACTTCATAAGGTATCCAATTGAATTAGGGTTTCCAATGTTGATTCCTTCAATCATTGAATTCATGGGACCAATCATCAATTGGACCTATACTCATACTTCAAATGAGTTTAATAGGTCAACCTTCAACTTATTTGACCCTCAATTGACCCTCAGTTGATCATCCATTAGGGTTTAAATCAATCGAATTAGGGTTTGGAATCAATAACCCTTCAACATATTTCAATGTGGGTCTAATTGATTTGAACCCATTGAACCATCATTCAATTTGGACATGACCTGACCCCAAACGGTCTTGGGATTGTTTAGATGACCTCCAAACGGTCTTGAGACCGTTTTCCCATCATATCATCAAAATCCAAGTCAACCAATTAAGGTTTGGATCATTGGATTGATCACCAAATCAGCAATTGATTACACTCCAACTTAGTATCATTGGATCATCGATTGCTTAATCATACTCACCCCTAGACCTCCAAACGGTCTTGGGTGACCTCGAAACGGTCTTGAGACCATTTGGATGAGCTCCAAACGGTCTTGAGACCGTTTGGCTCATCCAAACCTTGGATTCTAGTGAAAAATCATTAGGGTTTGAGCTATTGAGTTGATCATCAAATCAGCACTTAATTGCAAAGTGATTTGGTATCTTTAGACCTTAAATTGGTCAACCATGCTTAACCTTAGACCTCCAAACGGTCTTGGGTGATCCCCAAACGGTCTTGAGACCATTTGGGTCAATCAACCTAAAACATCAACTCATTTCAATGCAAAATTAGCACTTAGCCGATTAGGGTTAACACCATATCTTTTGTCCTTCAAACACTTAACCATATCCAACCATAGACCTCCAAACGGTCTTGGGTGACCCCCAAACGGTCTTGAGACCGTTTGGGTGATCCCCAAATGGTTTTGAAACCGTTTGGGCTAATCAACCCAAAATCTCAAATTAACTCATTGGATTTTCAGCACTAATTTCAATTAGGGTTTGCCCAGTTGCTTAGCCTTCAACTCATGATTCCTTGGGAATTATCCTATCATATTTGGTGAGTCATTAACCAATATAATTGTGAACAGGAATCTCAAACAGTCAATGCTTGGTCAACTCACTCAAACGGTTTTGAAACCGTTTTCCCAAAAAGGTCAAGTTAATCAGGTTGAAAATCAGCACTTAATTCAATTAGGTTTACCTAATTGATTAGCCTTCAACTAAGGATTCCTTTGGATTTAATCCCTAAAATTTGGAGGGTCATTATCCAACATAATTAGGAACAGGAATAAAAAACGGTAAACGCTTGGTCAACTCACTCAAACGGTTTTGAAACCGTGTTCCCAAAAAGGTCAAGTTAATCAGGTTGAAAATCAGCACTTAATTCAATTAGGTTTACCTAATTGATTAGCCTTCAACTCACGATTCCTTTGGTGTTAATCCCTCAAATTTGGAGGGTCATTATACACCATAATTATGAACAGGAATATCAAACTCTCAACGCTTGGTCAACTCACGAAAGCGGTTTTGAAACCGTTTTCCCAAAAAGGTCAAGTTAATCAGGTTGAAAATCAGCACTTATTTAAATTAGGTTTACCTAATTGATTAGCCTTCAACTCACGATTTCTTTGGAGTTAATCCCTCAAATTTGGAGGGTTATCAACCAACATAATTATGAACAGAAATCAAAAACGGTAAACCCTTGGTCAACTCAACCAAATGGTCTTGGAGACCGTTTTCTCCAACGGACCTTGTGAAACTGTTTGCCCTTCAAACGGTTTTGCAAATCGTTTTCCCCAAACGGTTTTGCAAACCGTTTGGCCAAGGGGGGGGGGGGCAAGACCGTTTGCTAAAGTAACATTGGTAATCAAACCAATCTTCTTCTACCTCCAGATCAGGTTCTGTTCTTCATGGTTTTAGTTGCAAGAAAGCAAGGAAGGATGGGGGAAAGAAGGACAAATTACTTTTGCAAGAAAGAAAGATGCATAACAAAGTTTAAAGGTTTAGAGTTATAAAACCCACCTTAGAACCAGTTCTAGAGCTCCAAGCTTCGAAGCGTTAATGGTGGCTTGAGCTCCATAGGTCGTCCAAGGTTCCTTCTTCAAGAATTGGTTGGAAAGGATGGCTAGAAAGAAGAACTAAGTAAGAAAAACTAGCAAACCAACCTTGTATCATGATTTCCTCCATGAATCCAAGCTAGATAGTGGTTAAAGCTTAACCAACTCTACTTGGACATTCTCCTATTCTCCTGAGCTTCTTCCTTAGTCGGCCACAGCAAGAGATAAGTGAAGAGTGAAAGGGAAACGGTCCCTTGGTTGTAAAAGAAAGGTGTGTATATATACTTTGGGCATGTTTTCAAGATAAGGACAACCTTTTCTTCTATTTCTCATATGGGTCCTTCTCTCCTTCTTATCCACACCCCTCCTTTCTATTCTTAAGCAAAACTCCTTCTTTAACTAAGGTTTATAGGAAAATAAGCCAAACATCCTTCTAAGTTGCACACATAAAAGGGTCATTTTGCTTACAACTTAGTTATTTAATTACAAGGGTTTTCCTTCTTATTTGATTAGTCAAATGAAGCGCCCTCTTCATCACTTTTACTCTAATTGATGCCAAGAGTCATAAAAGATACTCTAAAAGGCATATTTTACATGTTACACCCCAGGTTTTGGGTAAATTGCACTTTTCACCAAAACTAGGGTTTAAAGCACAAAGATTGCTCCACAAGCTGCATCTTGGTGCCCAAGCTTGGAGAATCCATAACACTTCATCATATTCATTCTTATGTTGTCTCATCATCAGAGGAATATATAAACCTGTGAAATTTACAAGTTAACCCCTCTAATTGGGTAATTTTCACATAGGTCCCTATTAACAAAACAATATTATAACATTGTTCAAAAAGAGCAGAAATAGAATTATATGTTCCTCGAAAGCTTTAATTACATACCAAAAGATAATCACAAGTATCTAATTACATAATTAAGAAAAACACCTAGGGTTAGTTCATAACCCAGGTCAGGGATGTTACAAATTATCCACCCCTTACAAGGATTTCATCCCCGAAATCAACAAAACATATTAAGAGAAAAGGGCAGGGTATTTCCTTCTCATATCTTCCTCTAGTTCCCATGTGGCTTATTCAATACCACGATGATTCCAGAGGACTTTCACCAGACTTATGTCTTTCTTTTTCAACTTTTTAATTTTGTTATCAAGGATTGACACTAGTCCTTCCTCGTATGACACATCATCATTCAATTCTACCTCCATAGGTTGTAGAACTGACTCTGTATTAGGGTGACATTTCCTCAGCATAGAAATGTGAAACACAGGGTGTAACCTCTGTAACTCTGGGGGTAACTCTAGTTTATAGGCTACTTTTCCAATCTATTCAATGATTAGATAAGGCCCCATAAACCTAGGAGCTAACTTCCCTTTCCTTCCAAACCTCAGAATTCCCTTTCAAGGTGAGACCTTGAGATACACTCTATCTCCAACCTGGAACTCCAAAGGTCTACGACGCTTGTCAGCATAAGATTTGTACCTATCATGTGCAGTCTTGATCTGTTGTTGTATTACTTTGATCTTTTCTATGGTCTCCTGCACAAGATCAGGACCTAACAGTTGATATTCACTGGTTTCATACCAACATAGGGGTGATCTACAACGTCTACCATATAAAGCTTCATAAGGTTCCATGTCAATGCTATGTTGATAGCTATTGTTGTAGGCAAACTCTATCAAGCTTAGGTGCAGATCCCAACTCCCTGTAAACTGGAGAACACATGCCCTCAGCAAGTCTTCCAAGGTCTGTATAGTCCTTTCAGACTATCCATCAGTCTGAGGATGAAAGGTCGTACTAAACCTTAATTGGGTGCCTAAAGCTTTATGAAGTCGTTCCCAAAAATGACTCATAAACTGGGGACCCCTGTCTGAAACTATAGTGACGGGAACTCCATGCAGTTGCACTATCTCCTGAATATACAACTATTCTAGCCTCTCAGCCGAATAGGTTGTTTTGACATGTAAGAAATGCACTGTCTTTGTCAACCTATCAACTATTACCCAAATGGAATCATACCCTTTGCTTGTCCTAGGTAGGCCAACAACAAAGTCCATGGTTACGTGATCCTACTTCCATTGTGGTATGGGAAATGGTTGCATTGTCCCTATAGGCTTCTGGTGTTCAGCTTTAACTTGCTGACACACAGGACACCGCATAACAAATTGAGCAACATCCTTCTTCATCCCAGGCCACCAATACATATCTTTCAAGTTTCGATACATCTTGGTGCTTCCTGGATGCATAGCATACATCGAAGAATGAGCTTCTTCCAGGACTAACTTTCTCAAGTTATCCACATCTGGCACTATCATCCTCCCATGATAACAGACTACTTGGTCATCAGAGTCATGGAAACCATCTCGTTTCTCATCACCAAACTCCGATCTGATCTGCTGAACTACAAGATCAACTTGTTATGCCTCCTTGATCTGCTCTCTCAGAGTAGGTTTTATATGCATCTCAGCTAACATCCCGGCTAACAATGACACCTTCAATTGTACATTGTCTTGCCTTAAGGAGATAAGCATATATCTCCTAGAGCATAATAAAGAGTTTAGTTGTACCCTATCTAAGGCTGGTGTTGCTGATTTCCTACTCAAAGCATTTGCAACTACATTGTCCTTCCCTGGATGGTAATCAATTGTACAATCGTTGTCTTTGATTAACTCCATCTAGCGACGTTGCCTCATGTTAAGTTCGTGCTGAGAGAAGATATACTTAAGGTTCTTATGATCAATGAAAATCTAGAATGTCTCTTGATGCGAGGATTTTGAGTCGCATTTATAGACTTGTTTGATATGTGTTTTATGCATTTATTAGTCATTTTCATGGTTAATATTGCATAATTCATTCATTTTGGTCTATGCTACTTCTTTATGTCAAATTCCCTTTATTTGAGCATTTTTAGCATTAATTATCGAAAGAATATATTTTGTGTGAATTTATGTGGTTCCCTGTGTTAATTTCAGGAAAAACAAGTATATGCTGCCGTCGATACCATCGACGCTGGTTGATACCATCGACCGGACCACAGGCTGCCAGCCGCAAGGACCAGAAGAAAGTCAATACTATCGACAGGAATGTCGATGGTATCGAGACACCATCAGGTTGCTGGCGAGAAGTGCGTCAATACTATCGACCAAAATGTCGATACTATTGACTGCTGGAGCTATGGCGACACAAAACAACAAAACCGTCGCTACAGGTTCGTCGATACCATCGACCCGCGTCGATGGTATCGAGATGACATCAGGCGCTCAGACGAAAGAAAAGAAGGATTTCCGCTACCACGCTAGGTCGATAGCATCGACCCGAGTCGATGGTATCGACACCGTCAGATATCAGTTTGATTCAGAATGATCTTAATCGGACGGTTGTGGTTAATTGGCGACCTAATTTGGGAGATATACCTAATGACGGCGCCCTTGACTAGGAGATCACATCATTAGTGATGCACACATCCCGGAGAGCAAGGGGAGAAGAACGGAGCACGAGAGCACGCCCCAGCCGATCCGGACGCTGAAGAAGATGAATTCCACCACCGAAAGGCGGCAGAACGCAGATTCCATGCCAAGGATTGATTGGACTTTCTCCGTTCATGGGTTTCACCACTCAATCTCATTTTTCTCATGTTTCCCCTTTTCTTTACTACATTGTACTCTGAGATGACCATGCGGGGCTAATCCCCTTTGTCTTTAGGACCGGGAGTAGCCCGGGATTCATTGTATGACAATTTTATAATAGTAATTCATATCTTATCTCTTAAATCCATGGTATAATTTCGTTTTCTCCAATATATTGTTTTGCTTGATCACCATAATAATAACCTAATGCCCTTAATTGCTTCAAAAGAAGAATTAACGGTTGAAAAGAGACGGAATTTACATTAATTGACAAATCCCTTGAACAAGGTGGTGTAAGATTAATGGTGGATACCGAGAGGTCATTTTTAATGCACCTAGTTTAGGGTATAGGTTACTACGACGGTGGAACCGACCTAGATATAGGTAGTGAATTGTACCATGACAGTGGGAAATTCTGATTTCAGGCCACTACCTGGATAGAGAGATAAAATTGAGTAGCTATATGGAATTAAATACAATGAAAACCCGCGGTGAAACCGCAACCCTAAAGATCTCCTTTTGAATTGATTAAACCAACATTTAATCGATTGCCTATTTTATTTTGTTTTAATTTTCTTTTCATTTTAACAACAACTCTCAACTATTTAATCGGCTTAGCTGATCGCGAGCAGTTAGTAGGAGTCCCCAACGATTTCACGTATCCCTGAGTTCGACTTGGGCCTCACAAAGGCCTGTACTACTTCGACGCGTTCACTTGCGTTTTTGCGCACGGTAAATTTGTGTCATGTTTTTGGCGCCGTTGCCGGGGATACGACAATTTGTTGGCACTTTGAGTGCTGTGAGCGGCCACTCTAGGCCACCTTTTTATTTTTTTTATCATTCCAAAAATTCATAATCTATTTTCTAAATATTTGCAATCGTCAAGCATTGTACTAAATTTAATATTTCTATTTTCAGGTACTGTGCATGGTGCAGACGCGTAGTACTGACTACGTGGGTCGCGCACTAGAGGTTCCGCTGCCAGGACCAGAAGACGAGGGTGATTATAATCAAGACGAGCTGGAGGATATAATTTCTGAACACGAACAAGAAGAGATGGACGAGCCACAAACAATATGGGAGAAGATCAAAGCTTCTTCCTCGTCCGCTTCCAAGGGGCCTATAAAGAAGTAAGCACTGAATATTCTGACCTACAAGATTGATCCAGCTTTGATCAACTTGGTGAAGTCTAATGCCTTCCATGGGCTAAAAAATGAAGACCTCGTCGCGCACATAAGTCAGTTTGTGGAGAATTGTGATATGGTAAAAATCGACAGATTTCCATAAGACATGCTCTACTTGAAGCTCTTCCCGAGTTCACTAGCGGGAATTGCACGCGAATGGCTACATAACTTAGACGATGAATATGTGGATTCTTGGGACCACATGGTGGAGGTTTTCTTCGAGAGGTTCTTTCCGCCCGAGAAGACCAATGACATGATAAGAAAGATCCATAACTTCACCCAACAAGCAGGAGAAACCTATTCTGAGACCTGGGAAAGGTTTCAGATCATGCTCAGGCGATGCCTGCATCATGGGCTGGATAAGGAGACCCAAGTCAAGATCTTCTATTTTGCTCTCTCCGAGCATGATAGAAGCAACCTCGATTCAGCCGGTTCTGGATTCTTCTTGAATAATACGGACACTAGATGCTGGGAGATCTTAAAGAACATGGCAAAGAAACAATCATGGGGTGAAAGAGGCGCCGTGGAGTAGGTTCGAGTTGTAGGTGAATCTAAAGCAATAAAGGAGCTGAATGAGAAGATGGATCTTCTCGCAAAGAAATTGCTTGCAAAGGAGGATACTGAGTCTGAGGACGGGGCTCAAGTGAAATTCATGAGGCAGCAACAAGGTTACAGGAACAACGACTATTCATGGAGGAAAGACAAGAAGTTTTCCTGGAAGGATCCCAATAACTTCTTGCAGGATCCAGATGCTAAACCCCAACCAGCAGCGGAGGATAAGAGCACAGAATTGCTCAATCAAGTTATAAAGCAAAACCAAGAACTCATGGCTACTTTCGGCCAGCAAATAAAGCAACAAGGGGAGTTCATGAACCAATTCAGACAGACACTGCAGAGCCATGGTGCTCAAATGAGGAAAATAGAGACATCTATGGCACATATGGTTGCAGAGATAGCCAGTTTGAAGAAGTCGGCACATCCAGGTTTCCTGGGAAATACTAATGTTCCAGGAGGGAACCAACAAGCTAAGGCCATCTTGCTAAGAAGTGGCAAGAAATTGTTTAATCCCAGGGCCGATGAAGCAAGCAAACCCCAAGCTAAAATTGAAGTTCAAGCCACTAAGGAGCTGCCTACACCGGTCACAGAACCAGTCGACGACATAGTTGTGGAGGCTACTGAAGACTCTATTGTAGAGGAGGAGGGACCTCAGAAAAAGACACCCTATGTGCCACCGCATCAAAGGGCACAAGATGTACCGGTCCCTTATCCGAACAGTGCTAAGGCAAGGAAGGTAGATGATCAATTCAAAAAGTTCTTAGACAGTTTCAGGAAGCTTTCAGTCAACATCCCTCTATTGGAAGCTATTGAGCAAATCCCTTCTTACGGGAAATTTCTGAAGGACATCATCACTAAGAAAAGAAAAATTCCGGACACGGAAGTAGTTGTGCTTAAGGAGCAGGTGTGTGCCTTCATCATGGGCACATTTCCACCAAAGAGGCAAGATTCGGGTTGTTTCAACATTTCATGCTATATCGGAAAAGTCAAATTTGGTGAAGCATTATGTGACTCGGGAGCAAGCATCAATTTAATGCCCCTTTCTACATTCAAAAAGTTGGGATTAAAGGAGTCAAGGCCAAGCAACATCACAATTCAATTGGTGGATAACTCTGTGGTGAAACCGTATGGGATTTGTGAAGATGTGCTTGTGAAAGTGGATAGATTTGTATTTCCTGCAGATTTTGTCGTCATGGAGATGCAAGATGAACAAGGCAACGAGCTACTACTCGGAAGACCATTCCAAGATACATCCGACATGATACTCGAGATGGGGAGAGGTCGGTTGACCTTGGGTATAGCCGATGACCGTTTTGAGATGGTCATGCCTTCCAACGCTACTTCACCAAAATCCAAGGAGCAATGCCACATGGTGAAACATTTTGACAATACTATCTCACTTTGTCTAGGGAAGCCATTTTTGGATATGGCTCATGTAATGACCAAGGTGGACAAAGGGACTTTGGCTGTAGACATCATGGAGAAAACTAAAGTAGTATCCCTTTGCAAGGCTGTAGGATTCCCGAATGATGAGAATGAGGACATTCCCCCCTCTATGGAGGATGATGCTATAGAAAATTTAGTTTTTGATGCATATCCGGAATTACCATTGGAGGCTTGTTTAGTCAACATCACTCATGATTGGATGAGAAGCAAATCACTCAAGGAGTGCGCCAAGATTCTTCAGATGCTTCCATGTTTCTATGCGAGGTATTATGAAGATTTAGGTGAACTCCCCCCTCTGCTTCAATCATCATTAATCAGCCCGCCGGAGTTGGAGTTAAAGCCACTGCCACCACATCTTAAATACGCCTTTCTAGCGGAGGAAGAAAAGTTACCTGTGATCATTTCTGCATATCTGAGTGTGGAAGAGGAAGACTAATTGTTGAAAGTGCTGAAGAACCACCGGAGAGCATTTGGGTGGTCTGTCGGAGATATTAAGGGGATTTCCCCTACCTTGTGTCAGCATAAGATTCGGCTCGAGGAGGGAGCCAAGCTGGTAATCCAACTGAAACTTCGACTGAATCCGAGCATGATGGAGGTGGTTAAGAAAGAGGTGATTAAGCTTCTCTCCGTAGGTATCATCTATGTGATTTCAGACTCGACATGGGTAAGTCCCACGCAGGTAATCCCTAAAAAGGGGGGTATTACTGTCACTCAAAACATTTTAAATGAACCTTTCACCACCCATTTGGTAACCGGGTGGCGAGTTTGTATTGATTACCACCGTCTTAATGCCGCTACGCTGAAGGATCACTTTCCTCTACCATTTATTGATCAAATTCTAGAGCGCTTAGCCGGCCGATCTCATTTCTATTTTCTGGACGGGTATTCGGGATATAATCAAATTTCAATTGACCCTAAGGACCAAGAGAAATCTACTTTCACTTGTCCTTATGGAACTTTTGCGTATCGCCGCATGCCCTTTGGATTATGCAATGCACCAACGACTTTTCAGCTTTGTATGCTCGCCATTTTTTCTGATATGGTAGAACGCTGTCTTGAAGTCTTTATGGATGCTTTTTCTATTTATGGTGCTTCATTTGATGAATTCCTTTATAATTTGGATAAGGTATTACAGAGATGTGAGGACACACATTTGGTCCTCAACTGGGAGAAATGTCATATGATGGTGAGTGAAGGGATAGTGCTAGGACATAAGGTGTCTAGCAAAGGTTTGGAGGTAGATCTGGTGAAAATTGAAGTAATTTCTAAATTGCCCCCACCAACTTTGGTAAAAGGGGTAAGAAGTTTCTTAGGACACGCTGGATTTGATCGTCGGTTCATAAAAGATTTTTCTAAAATCGCCAAACCTCTATCCGAGCTTCTCGAGAAAGATTCTATTTTTGATTTCAATGTCAAATGTTTACACGTGTTCAACGTGCTGAAGGAGAAATAGATTTCCGCACCGGTTGTTCAAACACCGGATTGGACTCAGCCGTTCGAACTCATGTGTGATGCATCAGATTTTGCTGAAGGAGCTGTGTTGGGACAACGGGTGGACAATAAACCCGCCGTAATCTTTTATGCTTCTAAGACTTTGAATGATGCTCAATTAAATTACACAACTACTGAAAAAGAATTGCTTGCTGTTGTTTTCGCTTTTGAAAAGTTTAGGCAATATTTAGTTGGATCGAAAGTAGTTGTTTGGACTGATCACGCCGCTATTAAATATTTGATGGAGAAAAAAGATGCCAAACCTAGATTGATTAGGTGGATCTTGATCCTACAAGAATTTGATATCAAAATTAAAGACAAGGCGGGGATCGAAAATGTTGTAGCGGATCATTTGTCTAGATTAGAGAGGGTTGATGAAAAAGATTTACACATACCTATAACCGAGACATTTCCGGATGAACAATTGTTGAAAGTGAATTCTAAAGATCCTTGGTTTTCCTATATTGTGAATTACCTTGCTTGCAGGATCATCCCAGAAGATTGGACATATCAAGAGAAGAAGAAAATTTTCCATTCTCTACGTTATTATTTTTGGGATGACCCCATTCTTTTGAAGCAATGCAGGGATGGTGTTCTACGTAGGTGTGTACCTAAGGAGGAATATGAGAGTGTTCTTAGTCACTGTCACACTCTACCTACAGGAGGACACCATGCGAGCTCTCGTATGGCGGCCAAAGTGTTGGAAAGTGGCTTATATTGGCCTACCTTGTTCCGAGACGGCTATGAGTTCGTGAGACAATGTGATTCCTGCCAAAGGGCGGGTAATATTTCAAAGATACATGAGATGCCCCTAAATGTTTTCCAATAGGTTGAGGTATTTGACCTATGGGGTATAGATTTCATGGGACCCTTTGTGTCCTCAAATTCGAATTTATATATTCTTTTAGCAGTTGATTATGTGTCGAAGTGGGTAGAAGAAATACCCACAAGGACTAATGATTCTACTGTAGTGTGCAGATTCGTTAAGGAACATATCTTCTATAGGTTTGGAGTTCCCCGAATGATCATCAGTGATGGGGGTACGCACTTTAAGAATCAAAAGTTCTCGGCATTGTTGAAGAAATACGGGGTCAAACATAACATAGGTACCCCGTATCACCCGCAAACTCAAGGACAGGTGGAAGTCTCCAATCGCGAAATTAAGAAGATTTTGGAGCGTACGGTGGCTTCCACGAGGAAGAACTGGAGTGCCTTACTGCCGGATGCATTGTGGGCATATCGGACGGCATACAAGACACCTATAGGCACCATGCCTTTTAGGTTGGCGTATGGCCGGGCTTGTCACTTACCGGTGGAGTTAGAGCATAAAGCACACTGGGCACTAAGAAAGCTCAACTTGAGTTATGATGAGGCGGGGAAAAAGAGATTGCTTGAATTAAATGAATTGGATGAGTTGTGCATGACTACATATGAGAACTCTTGGATATACAAGGAGCGCACTAAGTTGATCCACGATCGCCACATTCAGATGTGCACTTTCAAAAAGGGAGATCGTGTGTTGCTGTTTAATTCAAGGCTAAAGTTGCATCCCGGGAAGCTTAAATCCCGATGGAGTGGGCCATTCACGGTGGAAGAGGTCAAACCACATGGCGCAATCTTGGTGCGCGATGGTGAGACAACCTTTTTGGTGAATGGATAGAGGTTGAAGCTATATTTTGGCGAAGATTACACAAGGAAGGTGAATGAGGTCAAACTCATTTCACTTTTGGATGCATGATGTGCTTCAAGTCGTCTAGCCTAAGACGTTAAATAAGGGCGCTTGTTGGGAGGCAACCCAACCATTGGTACTTTAGTTTAGTTCCTATACATTCGTACTTTGTTTTGTTTTAACTTAGTTTTTAGTGTAAAAAAGGTACCGTGATCGCTTCTGTGATGTGCAGGTCTGAGGCAGATTCGATACCATCGACCCTTGTGTCGATGGTATCGACCGTGGTACAGGTTGGCGGCTACAAGAATCGCACTGCGTCGATACTATCGACGGCCTCGTCGATAGTATCGACACACCTACAGGTTGATTTCGGAGTCCAAGTCGATAGTATCGACATGCCAGTCGATACCATCGAGATCTCTAGAGATTTTCAGAACGAATCGTCTCAGTAAAGTCGATACCATCGACGCATTCACACACAGCAGGCGGCGGCCGGGCCTCGCGAGGGTTTGCCCTAATCGGAGAGTCGATACTATCGACTCGCGTCGATAGTATCGACGCGCCACGTCAACGATCCGTGAGGAAAGATCAACGGCGATTGCAACAACACGGAGTTCGATCCGGGGGACGGGTCGATACTATCGACCCGCGTCGATAGTATCGACGCGTCAGCAATCCAGGCCCCGCAGATCCAGCCATCGACAATCGTCGATACTCGCAGAGGTACAGATCGTGCTACCCGAGTCGATACCATCGACTCGCTTCGATGATATCGACGGGCGGACAGCAGCACCGGCCACGGCTATATATGAGGAGTAGTTGCATCAGATGACATTACACCTTCAGTGCAATCTTCCTCCACTTGTGCCGAGCGTGTTTCAGAGCTGTCCAAGCCCGACGACGAGCAACATCGAGCTAGTTCTTCATCAAGTGGAGATTCACTTCTCCGATCTTCACTGAGCTCCCTTTCGATTCCTCCTTCTCTCGCAATCATGGTGCACACAGCTGGTGCGTCGTCTTCACGCATAAATCCGATGGACATTCCGGAGTTCGTGCCACCTCCGAACGCGTCTGTTGCATGCCCGTGACTGATTCATCCCTCTACGAAAGTGAAGAAGATCTACGAGGAGATTCTGAAGAGGAAGATAGATCCGACCCGATATGTTGATCGGGATACAATCTGCAACCTCGGGTTCGAAGCGAACCTTGCCCACGTGTTGAAAGGACAGGCCCGACATACGGAGATACAGCCTGATGAGCGGGAGTATCATTCTGACGGCCAACCATTCTTCGGCGAGTGGCCCACGTACAAGGAGTTGGTGGAAGTGTTCATGGCATCTTTGGATGTCTGCGTCATGCCTAACGACGTATTAGCCACCGACCGCGAGTGGATCAAAGGCCGGGTGTCGTTCCGGTTATACAACAATGACTACACCCTTACACTCCGGCAGTTCAACAAGATTTTCAACTGGAATAACTCGCAACATGATTACCGGCGACCGAACAACCGCACTGACTATGACACCATCTTCACCGAGCTGGTTACGGTGCCACCGGGGAAGTCGGTTAGCTACCATAATGCTGCGGTAGCTGACTTCGAGCACCCTTTCGTCCGGGTTTTGCACCGGATGCTCAATTCAACATTGTTTGCTCGGGGTGATTTGGCCCTCAGCAAGTTTCAAGAGACTGACTTATTCTTTTTGTATAATCTCCTGAAGCGTCAAGAATGCAATTTGGGTGCCTTCTTTCTACAGAGAGTATTGGCGGTGAAGAGGAGTACGAGGAAATCACCGATTCACTTCGGCGGGCTCATCACCAAGTTGGCCTTCTACCTGGGCTTAATTTCCAGATGCTTACTCCTATATCTACAAGGAGCAAGGTGAACGTGCAACATTTGCACCGGTCCAATCTCATTCTTATTCGAGATGGTTTGGCGTATGCGCACTGCCATGTCAACCACACCTACCAGGAATGCTCGCTGCCCGATCCGGTCTTCAACATCGAAGGGGCGCAACACTTCCGATGGCCAATCATAGCCATTGCCGACTCCGATGAAGAAGGAGGCAACGACGGCGGCGACGATGGAAATGACGACGAGGCTGAGGAGGAAGAGGAGGCATTTACACCTCTTCGAGCACGAGTGGCACCACGGAAGCGTCCTCGGATGCATCCGGGTGCATCTTCTTCATCACAGCCTATGCCGCCACCACCACCGCCCTCGCAGCCAAGCAAGGATGTTTATTCTATGCAGGGCATGTACACTATGCTGCAAGACATCCATCAAACGCAGCAGCAACACATGGCAATGTATACCGGTATTCAAGACACTACGAACCGGATACTGGATAATCAAAGGGCAATGTTCGAGAATGAGCGTCTTCTCCTTGACAACCAACAACAAATCCACGATCGGTTGCATCAGATGGAGATGCAACAATAGCCTTTCTACGACCACTAGTGGAGCCAAGATTACTTTGGAGGCTATCCACAACCTCCACCTAGGGCCCAATTTGATCCAAGCTTCCAGGGGGAGTATCCTTCTTGGGACCCCTACAGCTCCGCAGTACCCGCCTCCACCGCATGAGTAAACCGGTATCACTGTTCCAACCTTTGAGTTTGTTTTTGACTATGAGTCCATAGTCGAATTCAAGCTTAGGGGGGGTAGTTGGAACAGTTCTATTTTCATTTTCTCTATTTTTAGTTTTATTGCTTTTGTTTCCTGTCATTTGTATTATGCAATTTTAGTTTGTTTTAGGATCCACAATCTATCTAGTGTAATCGTGGATGTCTTTAATGTTGAGTCATCTCAGTTGCATGTGCATGGGGAATTGAGGGAAACTAAAAATTTTTGAGTGTTCGCAAGCTTGAGTGTTGTTTAACCTTGATCACTTAACTTAGAAAATGATTGGTTTTGTCAACTTTAAAACAGAAAATCACAACTGTATATTCCTAATGATTCATGAAAGTGGACGGAAATGGTTGTTTGAGCCTAAACTGACCAAATGATAATGAGACTTTAATTTGAAGTAAGAGAGAAAAAACCTCTTAACTACTACACAGGTCAGTAAGGAGGGACACATAATATTTTTTCTAAGGTTCAGTCAACTAGTCTTGTGATCTGTCCACCTCATTGTTTTCACAATCCACCCAAGATTTGGAAGTAAAGTACAATTTTAACCTTCTTGATTGCATGGCATGTAGATAGGACTTGAACTGCAACCATCTTGATATGTTTTGCATGGAAAATGAAAAACAAAAAGGTTAGAATAGGTATACATCCACATTACCCTTAGGTGCATGTCATGTAGGTGCATTCATAACTTTTATGCATAAAGTATGTCATGTACCTTATTTATTCTTTAATGGTGAATCACATTGTTCCATACCTTCCAAATAATTCAAATGTTGGAGTTATGTAGAAAAAATAAGCCCAATAAGTATTCATTACCAATTATGGATATAAGGGTTTAAATTAAAAAAAAAGTTATTTTCAGAAACAAGAATAAGAAGGAGAAAGGAACATAATTTCACTTGAATTTCAAGATGAGTAAGTGCATGATGTAGCTTAATTAGATATCCATCTCATGTTGAGATAGGATTGTTAGTGCATACATCATTCCACCTAATCTTAGGCATTAAGGCATTTTTCATGTGCATTTGCATCATTTAGAGCATTTTTGTTTTATGCATGTTGAAATCGTATAATACTTCCATTTCTTCCATGAGCCACCTATTTCATATAACCGTTGCTCGGATTGGTAGGCCACCGTGAATTTCTCCTCACTAATGAATATCAGGAGAACTGCTTCCATGTAGATGGTAGTTAGGGCGAGCAACGTAGTATAGAAGATCACAAGATGCACTAAGTCTGGACCGGTGAATTTTATTATTTTAACTGCCTTATGTGATAGTGTTCATCAGTTTGAGGTTGATATCTTTTATGGATGATTATTGTCGCCTTTAGGGTAATTATCATTCTGTGGTTAGCGAGGGCCGGTATGCGAATGTCCGGTGGGAGTCATATGGGATGTCTGTTGTGATGCTTTGTTCTTTAGTTGACTCTGGCAATTCTATTCTAAGGATTAGTTGCTCAAGGGCGAGCAATGTTCAAGCTTAGGAGAGTTTGATGCGATGATTTTGAGTCACATTTATAGACTTGTTTGATATGTGTTTTATGCATTTATTAGTCATTTTCATGGTTAATATTGCATAATTCATTCATTTTGGTCTATGCTACTTCTTTATGTCAAATTCCCTTTATTTGAGCATTTTTAGCATTAATTATCGAAAGAATATATTTTGTGTGAATTTATGTGGTTATGTGTGTTAATTTCAGGAAAAACAAGTATCTGTTGCCGTCGATACCATCGACGCTGGTTGATACCATCGACCGGACCACATGCTTCCAGCCGCAAGGACCAGAAGAAAGTCGATACTATCGACAGGAATGTCGATGGTATCGAGACACCATCAGGTTGCTGGTGAGAAGTGTGTCGATACTATCGACCAAAATGTCGATACTATCGACTGCTGGAGCTACAGCGACACAAAACGACAAAACCATCGCTACAGGTTCGTCGATACCATAGACCCGCGTCGATGGTATCGAGATGACATCAAGCGCTCAGACGAAAGAAAAGAAGGATTGCCGCTACCACGCTAGGTCGATACCATCGACCCGAGTCGATGGTATCGACTCCGTCAGATATCAGTTTGATTCAGAATGATCTTAATCGGACGACTGTGGTTAATCGGTGACCTAATTTGGGAGATATACCTAATGACGGCGCCCTTGACTGGGAGATCACGTCATTAGTTGTTGCACGCATCCCGGAGAGCAAGGGGAGAAGAACGGAGCACGAGAGCATGCCCCAGCCAATCCGGACACTGAAGAAGACGAATTCCACCACCGAAAGGCGGCAGAACGTGGATTCCACGCCAAGGATTGATTGGACTTTCTCCGTTCAGGGGTTTCACCACTCAATCTCATTTTTCTCATGTTTCCCCTTTTCTTTACTACATTGTACTTTGAGATGACCATGCAGGGCTAATTCCCTTTGTCTTTAAGACCGGGAGTAGCCCGGGGATTCATTGTATGACAATTTTATAATAGTAATTCATATCTTATCTCTTAAATCCGTGGTATAATTTCGTTTTCTCCAATATATTGTTATGCTTGATCACCATAATAATAACCTAATGCCCTTAATTGCTTCGAAAGAAGAATTAACGGTTGAAAAGAGATGGAATTTACATTAATTGACAAATCCCTTGAACAAGGTGGTGTAAGATTAATGGTGGATACTGAGAGGTTGTTTTTAATGCACCTAGTTTAGGGTATAGGTTACTACGACGGTGGAACTGACCTAGATATAGGTAGTGAATTGTACCACGACAGTGGGCAATTCTGATTTCAGGCCACTACCCGGATAGAGAGATAAAATTGAGTAGCTATATGGAATTAAATACAATGAAAACCCGCGGTGAAACCGCAACCCTAAAGATCTCCTTTTGAATTGATTAAACCAACATTTAATCGATTGCCTATTTTATTTTGTTTTTATTTTCTTTTCATTTTAACAACAACTCTAAACTATTTAATCGGATTAGCTGATCGCGAGCAGTTAGTAGGAGTCCCCGATGATTTCACGTATCCCTGAGTTCGACTTGGGCCTCACAAAGGCCTGTACTACTTCGACGCGTTCACTTGCGTTTTTGCGCATGGTAAATTTGCGTCATGTCTCTGTAGAGATAGTGTCTCCAGATCTTCAAGGCATGAACTACAGAAGCTAGCTCCAGATTGTGTGTCGGATAATTCTCCTCGTGTTTCTTAAGATGTCGAGAAGAAAAAGAAATCACTTGTTTATCCTGCATCAACACACATCCGAGTCCATTCGTGGAGGCATCATAGAAAACTATGTATCCTTTGCCGTGCTCAGGTAACACAAGTATAGGTGCACTTGTCAACCTCTCCTTCAGCAACTAGAAGAATTGCTGACACTTATCACTCCAAACAAAAGGAACATCCTTCCGGGTCAACTTAGTCAAAGGTAGGGCTATGGAACTGAAGTTCTTAATGAACCTTCGGTAATAGCCTGCCAACCCTAAGAAACTACAGATCTCTATCGGTGTCTTCGGCTATTCCCATTGTAGAACATATTCTACCTTTTAGGGTCAACATGAATACCCGAAGCAGATATCACGTGTCCAAGGAAAGATACTTCCAGTAACCAAAACTCACACTTGCTAAACTTAGCATAAAACTTGTTTTTCCTTAGCAAAGTTAGGGCCTGTCGAAGATGTTGTTCATGCTGCTGAGCATCTCTACTATAGATCAGAATGTCATCTATAAAGACAACAACACACTGATCGAGGAAAGGTCAGAAGATTCTATTCATGAGTTCCATAAATGCAGCCGGCACATTAGTTAGTCTAAATGACATAACTGTGAACTCATAGTGACCATACCTCGTTCTAAAGGAAGATTTGGGTATGTCACTGTCCTTAATACGGAGTTGATGATATCCCGATCTCAAATCTATCTTTGAGAAGATAGTTGCACCACACAACTGGTCAAAAAGATCATCAATCCTCGGCAGAGGATACTTATTCTTTATTGTTACTTTATTTAACTGTCTGTAATCAATGCATAACCACATTGATCCATCTTTCTTTTTAACAAAGAGCACTGAAGCACCCCAAGGCGAAGTACTCGGTCGGATGAAACCCTTCTCAAGCAACTCCTGCAACTATTTCTTGAGTTCTGTCATCTCATTAGGCACGATCCTATATGGTGTTTGTGCTATAGGTTGTGTGTCTGGGATTAAATTGATTTCAAAATCAATTTCCCGAGGTGGTGGTACACCTGGAAGTTCTTTAGGAAATACATCTTCAAATTCCCTGACTACAGGAACTTCAGTAGGGTTAGGACTTTCCATGGTAGTATCTACCACATGGGCCAAGAATGTGTAACATCCTTGCCTCATCAGCTTCTCAGCAACCATAGCTGACACAAGACAGGTGGGTAGAATATTTCTCTCTCCTTGAAAGATCCATGTGTCACTTTCATCAGCAAACACAGCTTGCTTGGATTCACAATCCAAAACAACCTTATACCTTTCCAAGGTATCCATCCCAAGGATTATGTCAAATCCTTGCATCTCAAGTGGTATAAGATCCACTTGAATGCGGTGTTCAGAAAAGAAAAGGATGCAGGAAGAGAATACCTCCTGTAACACGGCAGACCCTCTCAACAAAGTCTCTAGCAACATGCTATCTGCTCTATGACTGACTGTCATATTGCAGTTACGAATCACCCTTTGAGTGATAAAGGAGTGAGTAGCACCCAGATCAATCAAAATAGATACAATGCAGGATGTAGACATATTAGAATATAACAACTTCATATGACCTGCCACAAACTGAGGGTTGATCACTGCATCAGGTGGATTCATTGCATAGAATCTTGTTGTTACTTGTGGTTGATTCGGTGCTGACGATCCAGCTTGGGACGCTTGTCCACGTCCTCTAGCTCCTCCTGGAAACTGTCTTCTCTGTGATCCTTGCTGACCCTGCCTCTGTGGTTGGGTTACACTCATTGGTCTAGCTCTGCAGTCTTTCATCAGATGCCCCATCTTCCCACATATATAACAACTTCTATCTTGTTGTTGTGGTCTGGGTGGTCCTGTAACCGACATAGATGCTAAACTATGATCCCCTTGTAGTGGTAGGCTTTGTCCTCTACCTCTACTCGGTGTCCACTATGTCTTAGCACTAGGTCTAGGTGGTGGTGGTATAGGTGCGGAAAATCTAGGCTTCTTGAAGTCTCTGGATGAAGATCCTTGGAACTGAGGATACATCCTCTTGTTATGGGTTTACCTCTTCTCTACTACGAACCTCTCTATCCTTCTGACAGACTCTACGAAGATAGAAAACCATTCTTGGTTCTCTAGGGCAGAGACAGGGGTAGTCAACTCAACGTTTAACCCCTTCTCAAAATGTCTGATCCTTTCTTCATCTGTAGAAACCATATGCGGATAGAATCATAACAACTCCATGAACTTAGCCTCATACTCGCTAATGTTCATCAGACCTTGCCTTAACCTCTCAAACTGAGAGATTTTCTCATCTAGGAATGTTTTAGGGAAATATCTATTGATGAATTCCTGTCAGAAGACTTCCCATGCAACCTCCACACCAGGCCTCTTCTACTCTTCCATGGTCCACCAATGCCCGACACTCCCTTTGAGAAGATAGACAACATGTCTAACCTTCTCAGCTTCTGGGATGTTTAGGATTCTAAAAGCTTTCTCTAGTTTGGTCAACCATAGATCGGCATCTACGAGATCAGCCGTTCCAAAGTACTCGGTTGCTCCAACTCGGTGAAGTCATTCAAACGTCTTGCCGATTCCTTGTTCTTCATGTTGGGTAGGTGCCCTAGGTGCAGGCACGAGCATCCTATCTGTTATGTGTGTCATGGTAGTCATAAACTGCCCAAACATGGTCTGGACGGTTTGATTCCCCATGTCAGTTGGATTGAACTGGGGTGGCTCAGGTACAGGTTGTTCTATCTCCTGGTTCCTTGCACCTTCTCGTGGTGCAACAACGCTACTCTCTTCCACATATTCCTCATGTGGTCCAGACATCCTTAACTTATCTTCTTCTCCTGAGGAGCAGAAGACACTATTAGATATACTGGAAAACACTAACAATAGACTCGACATCCTAAGTCCTATGCCTCTATAGACTCAGCGAACCTAGAGCTCTGATACCACTAAATTGAGACGACCCGTCGCGGAAAACGAGATTAACTAATGCGGAAGTGAATTATTAGCAGCGGAATAATGAAAAATCACTAAATTTTAAAACTTTTTGGAAAGAGAACTTTAAACCATAACTCCTTTATAAGAAAACAAGGTAAACTATTTACATCATAGCTTGACATTACATGTCTATGATTACATACATCCATTTCCTTATTATCTGAAGAAGGCAAGATAAAAAAATCTCAAGGCACTAAGCCAAAAACCTCAGACCTACTGACTCCTAGGACCTAAGAGTATAGAGATGACATAAGACATACTATCTACGAGACTCGACAGTCAGTATCTCCACCTGAGATTCACTACTACCCCTGGTGTTGCTGCTGATACTGCCCACCCTCGGATTGGTTCCTCCGTCCTCGACGTCCACCTAAAAAGTCGAAACCCACAGGGGTGAGACAATTTGAATAATTGTCCCAGTGAGAGTTATAACTCTCTGCCAGAAGCTTTGTTATAGCAATAAAGGATTAACATAAGCAATATAATCTTTAAGACATTCAACCACAGATTTGGTATTAAGTAAGACAACATTTACTTAAGCAATTATTTCAATAAGGAAAATGAAGAACATGTATACTAATTACATGGCTAGAATATTATAAACAATGTAACATCAATCATTGTTTCTCGTAGTTCAACCTAAGCAGTTATGCTACATGGCTGATTATGATTTTCAATCATTATTATGCCCTGCAGAGATGAGGTATACCGCTCATACTCCAACTGACCATTATAAAATCGCATCGGTATCATACATAGGTCATCAAAAGAGCCGGATTCTTATGACCTCATCTTCCTCAGTCAGTGTGAGGATCAACATGCAGGACATCTCGTGTCTCTACTACAATAGCTTCTCAGGGTATTCTGGCAACTTTGCTATTTAGAGTCACAGTGGCATTCTGTACTCTCTTCTCCATCGAGGGATTTCTTATTTATCACTCATCGATGCGGCATTAAAGATTCCCTAAGGAGATTAGTGAAACATCACCCTGGCATAAACACATAATGAAGGATTGATGGATTAAAGTACATCCTACATCAATTCCTACATTAGGATGTAAGGATATTCACGTCCATAAACCCCCACATGCTCAAAAGTATGTGTTCCAGGAGTTCCCTTAGGAAAACATGTTTCACCATCATTTGGCTTCTGACAATGATGGACCTATGATCAGGGATCTGCATGATATGATTATAGTTGATTATTTAGGTACATTTTAGCATTCTTTTAGCATCAAGCATGTTCTCAATCATTAATCATTAAAACACTACTATAAAAGAAGAATACTAAATGTATCAAGTTTAACTCACATCAGTTATCATATGGATATTAATTCTTAACCATCTCATCATATGATTCAGGAACATGGTTATTCAAACCCTCATATTATCATAACACTTGCTACCAAGTGACATATAAGCATCAAGTCATCTAACAACATGACCATGATTGAAGCAATGTATATACGTTTCACATATCATTACTCTAAAAGCTTATAATTGTTTTCAAGGAATATGACATCATAACTCTTACCTGGCTATGATCACCTCATAATATCAACCTGCATGACTAATACAATTAAGGACATGCATATATAACAGTCTTAGCACAATACCAAAACTTTTCAATTTCTTTATAGGACACCACGGTCGTGCCACCTTGCATGGTCGTGTAAAGTAAGGTTACCACGGTCGTTCTCCCTTGCACGGTCGTGCTACAGAAGATCACTACATGATTCATATTTATATATATGTATTCTAATCTTTCATCCTTTCAACTTGATTAGGACACATCAACCCTTCAATGAAGTACATACAACTATGTTTAACATAGTGTATCAAGCTATTAATCATATAAGCAATTAAGAATTCTCCCTTTAATTGGTTCTAATCAGTTAGGTATTATTAGGGTTTCAACCTTTGTACCTTCATTGATTATCATTACTAATCATTATTGGATCAATATAACATTCATCATCTTAATTCTCAAAGATTCAATCACATTGGACCTCCACTTCATAAGGTATCCAATTGAATTAGGGTTTCCAATGTTGATTCCTTCAATCATTGAATTCATGGGACCAATCATCAATTGGACCTATACTCATACTTCAAATGAGTTTAATAGGTCAACCTTCAACTGATTTGACCCTCAATTGACCCTCAGTTGATCATCCATTAGGGTTTAAATCAATCGAATTAGGGTTTGGAATCAATAACCCTTCAACATATTTCAATGTGGGTCTAATTGATTTGAACCCATTGAACCATCATTCAATTTGGACATGACCTGACCCCAAACGATCTTGGGATCATTTGGATGACCTCCAAACGGTCTTGAGACCGTTTTCCCATCATATCATCAAAATCCAAGTCAACCAATTAAGGTTTGGATCATTGGATTGATCACCAAATCAGCAATTGATTACACTCCAAATTAGATCATTGGATCATCGATTGCTTAACCATACTCACCCCTAGACCTCCAAATGGTCTTGGGTGACCTCCAAACGGTCTTGAGACCGTTTGGCTCATCCAAACCTGGGATTCTAGTGAAAAAGCATTAGGGTTTGAGCTATTGAGTTGATCATCAAATCAACACTTAATTGCAAAGTGATTTGGTATCTTTAGACCTTCAATTGGTCAACCATGCTTAACCTTAGACCTCCAAACGGTCTTAGGTGATCCCCAAACGGTCTTGAGACAGTTTGGGTCAATCAACCCAAAACATCAACTTATTTCAATGCAAAATTAGCACTTAGCCGATTAGGGTTAACACCATATATTTTGCCTTCAAACACTTAACCATATCCAACCATAGACCTCCAAACGGTCTTGGGTGACCCCCAAACGGTCTTGACACCGTTTGGGTGATCCCCAAACGGTTTTGAAACCGTTTGGGCTAATCAACCCAAAATCTCAAATTAACTCATTGGAATTTCAGCACTAATTCCAATTAGGGTTTGCCCAGTTGATTATCCTTAAACTCATGATTCCTTGGGAATTAACCCCTCAAACTTGGTGAGTCATTAACCAACACAATTATGAACAGTAAGCAAAAATGGTCAACGCTTGGTAAACTCACTCAAACGGTTTTGAAACCGTTTTCCCAAAAAGGTCAAGTTAATCAGGTTGAAAATCAGCACTTAATTCAATTAGGTTTACCTAATTGATTAGCCTTCAAATCACGATTCCTTTGGAGTTAATCCCTCAACTTTGGAGGGTCATTATCCAACACAATTAGGAACAGTAATCTCAAACAGTCAATGCTTGGTCAACTCATGCAAGCGGTTTTGAAACCGTTTGCCCAAAAAGGTCAAGTTAATCAGGTTGAAAATCAGCACTTAATTCAATTAGGTTTACCTAATTGCTTAGCCTTCAAATCACGATTCATTTGGAGTTAATCCCTCAAATTTGGAGGGTCTTTATCCAACACAATTAGGAACAGTAATCGCAAACGGTCAACGCTTGGTCAACTCATGCAAGCGGTTTTGAAACCGTTTGCCCAAAAAGGTCAAGTTAATCAGGTTGAAAATCAGCACTTAATTCAATTAGGTTTACCTAATTGATTAGCCTTCAACTCACGATTCCTTTGGAGTTGATCCCTACAATTTGGAGGGTTATCAAAAAACATAATTATAAACAGAAATCGCAAATGGTAAACCCTTGGTAAACTCAACCAAACGGTCTTGGAGACCGTTTTCTCCAACCGACCTTGTGAAACCGTTTGCCCTTCAAACGGTTTTGCAAATCGTTTGCCCCAAACGGTTTGCAAACCGTTTGGCCAGGGGGGGGCAAGACCGTTTGCTAAAGTAGCATTGGTAATCATGCCCATATTCTTCTACCTCCAGATCAAGGTCTGTTCTTCATGGTTTTAGTTGCAAGAAAGCAGGGAAGGATGGGGGAAAGAAGGACAAATTACTTTTGCAAGAAAGAAAGATGCATAACAAAGTTTAAGGGTTTAGAGTTATAAAACCCGCCTTAGAACCAGCTCTAAAGCTCCAAGATTCGAAGCTTTAATGGTGGCTTGAGTTCCATAGGTCTTCCAAGGTTCCTTCTTCAAGAATTGGTTGGAAAGGATGGCTAGAAAGAAGAACTAAGTAAGAAAAACTAGCAAACCAACCTTGTATCATGATTTCCTCCATGAATCTGAGCTAGATAGTGGTTAAAGCTTACCCAACTCTACTTGGCCATTCTCCTCTGCTCCTGAGCTCCTTCCTTAGTAGGCCACAGAAAGAGATAAGTGAAGAGAGAAAGGGAAACGATCCCTTGGTTGTAAAAGAAAGGTGTGTATATATACTTTGGGCATGTTTTCAAGATAAGGACAACCTTTTCTTCTATTTCTCATATGGGTCCTTATCTCCTTCTTGGCCACGCCCCTCCTTTCTATACGTAAGAAAAACTCCTTATTTAACTAAGGTTTAGAGGAAAAGAAGCCAAACATCCTTCTAAGTTGCACACATAAAAGGGTCATTTTGCGTACAACTTAGTTATTTAATTACAAGGGTTTTCCTTCTTATTTGATTAGTCAAATGAAGCGCCCTCTTCATCACTTTTACTCTAATTGATGACAAGAGTCATAAAAGATACTCTAAAAGGCATATTTTACATGCTACACCCCGGGTTTTGGGTAAATTGCACTTTTCACCAAAACTAGGGTTTAAAGCACACAGATTGCTCCACAAGCTGCATCTTGGTGCCCAAGCTTGGAGAATCCATAACACTTCATCATATTCATTATTATGTTGTCTCATTATCAGAGGAATATCTAAACATGTAAAATTTGCAAGTTAACCCCTCTAATTGGGTAATTTGCACATAGGTCCCTATTAACAAAACAATATTATAACATTGTTCAAAAAGAGCAGAAATAGAATTATATGTTCCTCAGAAACTTTAATTACATACCAAAAGATAATCACAAGTATCTAATTACATAATTAAGAAAAACACCTAGGGTTAGTTCATAACCCAGGTCAGGGATGTTACAGGTTCAATTCATCCTTTATTCAAGGTATCTCTATGTGTGTGACCCTATAGGCACCATACTATGTTGGAAATGGATTCACTAATCAATACTAAGATCCATAAGTAGTGAGAGGTGTCTAGCTATACATCATTGATCAAGTAGTATGATCAATCAGAAAAGGTCAAACCATCAATGACCATTGCTGCCATGTTGTATAGTCTTTTTGTCATAGATATCAAGATTGAACTAGAGGCATGGACACAATATCCTCTTTATGTTTAATCTAAGTTCCTTTATCTCTAAGTATACTAGCAAGATACATATGATATTAGTATTATTATTGACTCACATGAGAATGGTTATGTGTTTATCTAGTCTTGCTTGTCAAGAGGTTTTGGATATCGCTCTCGATATAAGGGAGGGATAAATTAGTTTTACTTCACTCACAATGCATATGATGATTCTCATCACATTCAAGCACTACCTTAATGAAAACCTTCTTTAAGATCACATTAGGTAGTGTCAAAGTAAGATGATTATATATCACTCTAGTAGTGACTTCAAGTTGAAGGATCACAACACCACCATCTCTTTTGAGAGTTGAATATAATAATCATATAATGGTCCATTAATCACTCTCAAGGAAGGTCTTTCAAGTACAATTGTTAGAGTCTCTAACAAGTACTTGTGTGTATGATTTGGTATCCAATACCTATGCCCCATGAGACATGGTCATCAGTCACCATACATGCTAGTCTAGGTCGTATTATTGTTGTCCAATCCAAATAAATACTTGACTAGGGACGTTTTAAGAACAATGTTCTTAGCATTCATTAGGATTTCTTGTTCAAGTCATGCACTTCAAGTTCCATGACTTGAACTAATATGTTCTAAGAAAATTTATTATGTATATTAATAGCATATTAATTAAATGGGCATCAATAATTTGTAATCATCTTAATTAATCAAATCAAAAGTACAAAATATCAATATAATTATCATCTAATGATTGACTTCTCGGGCATATACACAATTTGTCACCCACTTATACTAAAGACAATCACTCAAGCATCTAATACCAAGTGATCAAACATGACCATCATGCTTCTTCTATGATAACACCTTTGTCAAGGGATTAAAAATGTTGCTCTTTTTCGGTACCCTACTAATCATTACATTCCGTCTGTCAAATATCTCTCCTATGAGATGGAAGCATTAAAAAATATGCTTGTAATTTTTATGTGAATTGGTTGCCTTTGATATAGCCCCATTATTGTGACATTATAGTTTTATTGTGTCAAAAACACTGGGAATTACTCCAAGTTCAATGATGAACTTCTTCATCCACACAACTTCCTTTGCAACAATTGATGTAGCACTATATTCAGCTTCTGTTCTAGAGTTCACATTGTTTCTTGTTTGGAACTCTTCCAACTGACATCACCACATTATGGAAAAACACATAACTAGATTGTGATCAATAATCATCTTTATTGGTTTGGAATCTTACGTTAGTGTAACCCTTACAACTAACTCTTCCTCGCCTCCATATACCAGGAAAGCATATATAGTTCTTCTAAAGTACTTAAGGATATTCTCACTATAATCTAGTGACCTTCACTAGGGTATCATGGATATCTAATCCTCATGAGCAAGGCATATGAAACATCTGGACATGTACATAGCATTGCATACATGATAGATCCAATTGTGGAGGCATATGGAACCTTAGTCATGTAGTCCCTTTCTTCAAAATATATGGGAGAATTGGTGTTAGAAATACTTATCCCATGAGAAATACGTAGGTTCCATTTCTTAGACTCTTGCATGTTGAACCATTTTAGCACTTTGTCAATGTAAGTACTTTGACTTCATCTAAGAAGTCTTACGAATATGTCTTTATAGATATTCATACCTAGAATATACGTGGCTTATCCTAGGTCTTTCATTTAGAAACTATTTCCCAACCACATCTTCACCTTTTATGGAGTCATAATATCATTTTCCATGAGTAGTACATCATCCACACACAATATTAAGGATATTACAATGCTCCCACTAAACATAACATTCATCTTCATTCTTAATGAATCCAAACACTTTGTCTAATTCATCAAAATGAAGATTCTAGTGTCTAGATGCTCGATTCAATCCATAGATTAACCTTTGTAGCATATGAACCTCGCCAACATCCTTTAGAAATTCAAAACCCTTAGGTAGCATCATATATACATCCTCAAGAAAATTCACACTGAGGAACATAGTTTTTGACATCAGATCCCATTGTCATGGTATAGTTTTTGACATTAGATCCCATTGTCATGGTATGTGGCAATGACAAGCATGATCCTAATGGACTTCACCATGGTGACTGGTAAGAAAATTTCATCATAGTCAACACCTTGAACATGTTTGAAACCTTTAACCACTAGTCTCCCTTATAAGGTTTGGCCATTTCAATCCATGTAAGTTTTCTTCTTGAATACTCATTTGCACCCAATGAGTTTTATCCCTTCAGGTGGTTACACCAAGGTCCATACCTTGTTGGTATACATGGATATAATTTTAGATCCCATGGCCTCAATCCATTTACTATATTTTGGTCCCTACATGGCTTCCTTGTAAGTGGTTGGCTCATCTTGATCCATTACCAAGATGTCACCATCTTAAGTCACAATAAATTCAAATCTCTCTATCTCATGGTGAGTCCTACTGGATCTATGAGGTTCATGTGTTTGATGAGAGGGCATCTATGCCATACAAAGTTGTATTGCCTCCTCATCGTCCTTTTCATCTTGATTATCATTTTGTATATCTCAAACTTCTTTGAATTCTATCTTCGTCCCACTGGTATTCTATATATAAAGTCATTCTCTAAGAAGCTACCACTTCTAGCGACAAGCACTTTGTTATGGGAAGGAATATACAAATAATATCTTCACATAAGCTTCACAACCCTAAGACATTGTGAAATACATGTTGGGGGGCTTCCCAATCCATATATGATATGGTGTCTTTGGAACAGATTTATAAGGAACACGGTTAAGTGTAAACACGATGGTTCTAGAGAGTGTCCCTAAAAGATATTAGGAAGTCCGACTTGGCTCATAATGGACTGCACCATGTCCAAAAATGTGTGATTCCTTGTCTCTGAAACACTATTATGTTGTGACAATCATTGTGGAGTTAATTGTGATACACCATGCAAAGGTCATCAAACTCTTGGCTCAAATATTTTCCACCTCAATTGTATTGAATCGGGTTAATTTTCTTGCCAATTTGTTTATCTACTTCATTCTTAAATACCCTAAACTTTTTAAAGGATTCATTTGCATTTCTTGACATACGAAAGTCCATATCTACTAGAATCATTAGTAAATATAATGAAATATTGATACCCCTCCTCTAGCGATTTAATTGAAAGGACTACATATATCAGTATGTACAAGTTATAAAACTTTAGTTTCCCTCTCTCTATTTCTAGTAAAAGGTGCCTTTGCCATCTTACCCAGCAAACATGATTCACATGTCTCTATGGATTCAAAATCAAACGAGTCTAAGTATCTATCTTTAAAGATTTTATTAATTTGCTTCTCGTTTGTATGGCCCAAGTTACAATGTCAAAGGTATGTCGATATTTAAGTCATGAATTTTAGGTCATTTGGTATTTACGTTATAAACATGTGTCTCAAGATCTAACTTATAAAGACCATAATACATTGGAGCATTGACATAAAAGATATCATCCAAAAGTATAGAGAGAACTCCATTCTTTATTAGGAGTGAAAACCATTCTTGTCCAAATAAGAAACATAATTCATATTTCTACTTATGTCAAGTACATATTAGTATTTCTCTAATTTCATTATAAATCTCAAGAAAAGAGATAAACTATATGTTCCTACATCCACAACAACAAGCTTTGCTCCATTAGTGGCTCGTAGTTCCATAGCTCCCTTCTTAAGGGGTCTACTTCTTTTAAGATTCTCCACATTACAACATATGTGAGATCCACATTCAGTATACAATACCCATGATAAAGAAGTAGATAAGTTAGTCTCAACAATGTATATACCTGAGATGGAGATATTTATTCCATTTGACTGGTTAAGTTCCTTCAGGTAGACTGGTAATTTCTATTGCAATGTCTAGGCTTGTGACAATGGTGACAATTGTCATTTTTGGTCATACCTCCCTTCGCCTTTAGAGTAGAAGATTAGGAATTAGGCTCAAAACCTTTCATAGCCTTTTTCTTTGCCTTAGTCATACCTTTCACTACATTGACTATCAACATAAATCTATTCTATAGCTTCTTCATGTTCAGTTCAGCAGTTCACAACATGCTAAGTAGTTCTATGAGTGGTTTCACTATTTCATTCATGTTGAAATTCATGACAAACTGGTTGTATGATTCAGACGAAAAATGCATAATCAAATCTGTTGCCAACTCTTGACCTATGGGGAAACCTAGTCTATCTAGGTTCTCCACATACCCAATCATATTGAGCACATGAGGACCAACAGAATCTCCCTCTACCAGCTTGCTCTAAAATTATGTCTTTGATACATCATACCTCTCATGTCTAGATTTGCCTTCAAACAATCCTTTGAGATGCTTAACCATTTCAAAGGCCTTCATATTATCATATTACCTTTGTAGGTCAGGCACCATGGATTCTAGTATGAGGCACACCACATCATTGGAACTATCAAAATACATCTTGTATGCAACGTTTTCAGCCTTTGGCACATTGGGAGTGGGCTCTTCGGGAAAATCACAATGCAGTACGTCGAATTTGTGCTCATGCTTGAGAATAATTATCAAGTTTTGCTACCAATTCACAAAATGTGTCCCATTGAGCTTTTCCTTCTCAAGGACCAATCACAAGGAAAATTTATTGTTATTTTCCATGTGATTTACAAAAAAAAATAAGTAGGAATTAAATTTTAAAAAAAAAACTTCATATTTAATTAGGTCTTTAATTAAATGTTTAATCCCACTATCTTCTTCAAATAAATAACCCTCTCTGTTAATCTAGAAAGTTACAATGAATACCTTTTTGATGTTTCAAATTCCAAAGTCCATATTTCATTGAATTATGAGTCAACTTTGGTTGATCGTTCACAACTCAAATATTCAGGTAGACTTTTTCCAATTACATCACATGCAACCCTTGGATAGTGGGGAACAATCATTGTTAAATTCAATCATATAGAACACAAATATGCATGCCTCTGGGCACTTAATCCTATTAATGTTACCTAGTTAATTCGAGCCCAACCTTCAATATAGATAACGCCATGTACCTACTTTGGCAGATCCACATGTTTACCTCACACCTCACCAAGATGAACAATGCACCCAACTTTGGTGAGCCTACATAAATTGATCGAGGCCTTGATGTGCACTACATGTTGGAATATTAATCTTAACACTTAACGAGGGATTTGTATTATACATATCCAATCAGCACGTATGTATATATTATATATCATATATAAAAACAAGCACTACAATCAATAAAAGTAAAATGCAATGGTTATGGCCTCCCAACACAATCCTTCCAACCTAATGGAATATTGAGGTCATCTAAGGACTCCTACATCACATGCATAAATAAAAGATAATTCATCATGATCCTTGGATTCTTCAATCACGAGTGGTAACCATGGATGATCCATCGTTGTCGGTGATAGTTTTGCATTAACCATTCTGCATATCCACCATGTTGGATACCCTATATCCTAGATTATCTTGAACTATTACATTATATGTAATAGAAACCTTGAGTTACATTATAGGGGAATAAGGTGGGAAGCCATAAATTTGGAATAATCAAAGAAGGTGCAACATGCCAGTCAAATTATGAATTACAAACAATCAACCACATGTAATAAAATCAATCACATTCAGGGTTTGGCCATTATCATGCATCACACACCAAACAAAACCATTTTGAGGCATCACTTTGTATTTGAACATATATATGCATATATATTATCTTATCATAATAGGCTCATGGTGATTTTAATCAGGACATTCTAATTAACTAGATTTGCACATTAATCAAATTTCATCATATGAAATATATGTGCGATCAATGTCCAACAATAAAGCTTGATTCATAATCAAGAAAATCCAGTGGAGAGAATTATATGTAGATCTAATATGGAGTTAGAAAACATAGTGGAACAAAAATTTCTTGATAATCCTTTAAGCAAGATTTGTCTAATGCAACAAAATATATTAGAGTTTATAAATTTATACTATATCTTGAAAGAGGTTCCAATGACTCAATTTGTAAGAGTTGGTGTAGATTTGGACCCTATAATTTACATATCTCTTGAACATCTCCAAATTAACAATTGTAACCCATTTATGTTGTCTTTGGCACTCTAGAAGATGCCTCCATATGCATGTAGAAAACTATTTTTATGTGGCTAATCATGGCAATCTACCGGTGATTATCAATGGCAGGTCATTAAATTCTACTAGTATATTACATAGATCCCAAGGTCAATAGAGTTATCTTTGTTGACCCTGTATCTAACCCTAAAGTCATTACTAGAGGGTCACACTATTCTTCGATGAACATGTGTGGTATATTGTGTTGTTCTAACCTAAAGATTTTTTACTTTGATTTGTGTCCTCTATGTGGTAGATTGTAGTGTTCCACTATGGATACCTTCTCCTCAATTTTCATGCTTAGAGGTCATGTTGTTCCTCCATAAACATATGTGGTGAAGTTCTCTATTTTATTATCACCTTGATTCATGTGTTGTTGATGAAGATATTCATCTGGAAAAAATTCCCTATGCAAACTCATCTTCATGGTATCCACACAAGCACTCAAAGATGGCCTAGAGTTTCTAGTCTTCTCTTATCCCTCTCCCTCTTTCTCTCTCTAAGTTGCTCGTATGGTTTCTCAAACCTTAGAGGCAACAATGAGAAATATGTGAGTGCACACCCTGAAGGCTTCCTCTCATATCATATATATAGAGGAGTGGAGAGTTAGGGTTTCTTAAAACTTGTTGGCTAGGCTGTTGACTTCCTCATGGAATAAGAGAATCCACCATACATTGGCTCCCATGGAACACATTGTTCCATGAGTGCTGATGTCATGTGGACTTCCTATATCTTGAGAGGAAGGTCCCTGACTTATGGGAACTTATATCTTAAGTCTGGATCTGTGTTTTATTTAATTCCTCAAAATGTACTTTCAAGTCACTATATTTATTGTAGAAATTATTGTAAGGTACAATTAACCTTTCTTCTAGCTATCTCTATTCATGTGACCTCGTAGGCACCATATGTTGGTATGTATGACCAGAGAGCCACTCATACAATGATTTTAATGAGGCATCATGTAATTGATTTTATTAATAATAAAGGAAATTTTCATCTATATGTTTGTTGAATTATAAGATGATGGTATAACATTGTAGATGTATAAAGAATGATGTTACTCAATGACACATGTCTTCAGGTTGAGGACCGAACAATGAGATCACACATATGATAAGAGTATATACATTCTTCTTACATCCCTTGCCATATAGTATTGTGGAAATAGTATACAACAATAATACATAAGACTAGAATGTGTGTTGACTGATGAAAAAATCTCATATTTTCATGATATATGATATCAATGCAAACACATAGGTACTTGTTAGAGAACAAGTATCAGAAAAATGCACATTAAGAATGATACATGGAAACTATTAAATATTAGTCAGAATCGTCTCTCATAGTGATAGTGGTAATTGTGGTTTCTTAGACCTAAAGTCACTACATTTATCACATGTCGTTCGATGTATTTTGACACCATCCAACGTGACCTTGAATAAGGGTTACCATAATGTGATGCTCGAATACATTGTGAACATGGGAATTGATTGTGAGTGGTGTAGATGGGATTTGTCCCTCCGATCGAAGTTCATATATTATCCACTTGATAAGAAAGAATGAGAAACGTATGACCATAGTCATGTGTATTAATATGTGATATGTGATATCACATGCATCTCATACAATCTACTCTAGTTCAAGGAACATGGATTGAATACTAAGAGGATGATGATTCCATGCCTCGAGTTCAATCTGGATATCAGTGGCAAAGGTAATCTACAATTATGATAACATTGATCATATATGTAGGTCGAAGTTGTTCTCTAACTTTCCAATTACTTGGTGATGAATGTATACTCATCATGAAATTCAATTATCATATTGAGACAAATTCAACTCAATACATTCAATTTCACTTACTAGATGACAAAATGTGCAAAATTACTTAATTGATCCAATTATCATGATTTTAATTGAATTTATGTTGATTTGATGCAAGTCTTGATGAAGTTGAACAATCTGTTGGGCCCCACCTTCACTCACCATTCGGTCTGCGAGACCGTTTGAAGAGATTCGGTCTGCGAGACCGTGTGAAGAGACTCGGTCTGCAAGACCGTTTGAAGAGATTCGGTCTGTAAGACCATTTGAAGAGATTCGGTCTATGAGACCATTTGAAAAGTTTTGATCTACGAGACCGTTTGAGGAGTTTCGGTCTCACCATTTGGTTTCGACCATTCGATCTCAAGACCGAATGGACAGTTCCATTTCAAGACCGAATGCACGCGAAGTCCGAATAAAGGATTGCGGGACCGTTTGCTCAAACCGGTCGCAAGACCATTTGCGGTACAAGAAGTGAAGACCGAATGGAAGCCTGCGTGTGAAGACCGAATGGACAATTCCATTTCAAGACCAAATGCACGTGAAGTCCGAATAAAGCATTGCAGGACTGTTTGCTCAAACCGGTCACAAGACCATTTACGGTGCAAGTAGTGAAGACCAAATGGAAGCCTACGTGTGAAGACCGAATGGACACAGCGGATTGTTTAACGCACTACGTGCAAACCGTTTAAATTTGAAACCGTTTGAGAAGACTGTTTATTGCGCAAAACCGAACGGACGCGAAGACTGTTTGATTAGTGAAGACCAAATACACGTGAAGACCGTTTGCATGAAAATAATATGAAGACTGTGGGCACATTCTATGAGACCATTTAATTATCAAACCGATTGGATTAGCAGGCATCCAGTCCGCATGGGTAATATCCAAAATCGTTTGATAATTAAATGGTTTGCAAACCACTTGCGATTGATTACGTACAGCGGCTCACGTGTTTCATGCAAACCGAATGAGCAGATTTCAAATGCAAAGACCGTTTTCCAATCATTGCTAACATGAAGACCAGTAGCAAAACCAGAAGGCCTAATGACATGAAGACCGTTTGCAAAATGGATCATGCAAGACCGTGAAGAAAAGACCAGATGCGATGATTAACCATGTGGAAAAGTTATGTGCATGGGAAGGCATGCATGCATAAAACCATTAGGTAGATTAGCCAAACCGTATGAGGCTGGCTGAGTAATCATTTAGAAAATATCCAAATCGTTTAGTAAAGTGACATAAAGACAAACCGTATGGTAAAGTGGCACAAAGCCAAACTGAATGGTAAAGTGGCACAAAGCCAAACCGAATGGTAAAGCTGTACAAAGCCAAACCGTATGGCAAAGTGGCACAAAGCCAAACCGAATGGTAAAGTGGCACAAAGCCAAACCGAATGGTAAAGTTGTACAAAGCCAAACCGTATGGCAAAGTGGCACAAAGCCAAGAACGATTGGAAAAGGGTGGACAACCAAATGGTTTGGAAAATCAAAGCAAGACCGTTTATTTCTCAAGCTGTGAAACCATTTGGAATAGTACAAAACCAAACTGAATGAAAAAGTAGTGCAAAGTAAAACCGATTGATAAAGTGGATCTTTGAAAACTGTTTGGTCATTTGTACGTTGCATGAAATGGTTTGAGATGAGCACGACAGTTCAAAAACTTTTGGACTCTTAAAAAACTAAATCGTTTGGAGCAAAATATCTCAAGACAGTTTGGGCTGGAATCACACAAAAAATGTGAGGGCCAGACCCCAGCCTATAAATAGGACAAGTAGGGTCCTTATTTGGGGCATCAGTTTCAGGACGCCGACAGGCTGCCTGTACACAGGTCTGATCAAATCCAGTGCCATCTACGCCAGTCTCATTCCACCTACTGCCCATGCTGCGACCAAGGAGGCTAAGGAGAGAAGGAAGATAGAGTGAGGGAGACTGTTCGGTCTGTCTTGGCACCTCCCGTTCATGTCTGGATCTGCTCCGACATGACGTAGAAGGTTGTATCTTCTTCACCGAGATGCTACCACCTTCTACACCGAGTTCATGACGGATTTCTCTATCTTTCTTATTCTTCTTATTTCTTGGATCATGAGCGAGTAGTACCCTTTCACGGGGGTGTAGGGATTAGCCCCGCTGCCCATGCAATTCATGTTCTTTTGTTAAACTCTCCATGGCAATATATATAACTTTCCAATTCATTGTTCATTAGTATGTTTGTAGTTGATTATCTACTTGCTTTCATCTTGTTCTTTCCTATATTACGAAATCTTCTATATGTGGGATGGAATGGCGGTTTACAAAGTTTGACTCTTTGATGAGAACTTCCGATAAGATTCCTTGAGGTCGTAAGTGTATGATTCGTTAGGGGACGAGACATCTAGCCTACGGTGACACTTTTGTGGTCTAAACATCCCTTAGGGAGGACCACATCCTTAGTTGGATTTTGTATTGTCTTTTGTTATCATCGATGTTAGTTTGTAGATCTATCACATGCTTGCTTATCGATTAATGTGGTTGACTCCCAAACTAGAAATAGAATGGGATTTCTTCGAGGTCGTAAGTGTATGATCTGTGAGGGCATGATCCATCTAGCCTTTGGTGACGCTTCTATGTGCCTAACACCTGTATAGGGGGCCCACAACCTTCGTCAAATTTCTATATCTTCGGAGTCGTAAGTGAGTGATCTGGTTGGTGAGGAGACATCTGATGCCTAAGGTGATGCTTACATGAACCTAATGCCCGTATGGGGGGTTCTACAACAACTCTATTTGGATCGTTTTATCTTGCCTGGATTGTTTGTGTTGGAATGTGTTTGTGTGTGTAGCGGTGGTGAAACCCGATACCATCCCAACGATTCCATATCATTGATCTAAATCCAAACATTAATTCAGCTTTTACTTTCTTGCTATTAGTTTAATAAACCTCAAATCAACCAATCATTTTAAATATTAGTCTTAACTCGAACTAGACTAGTCTGACAAAGACTCTTAAAAACATTGTCATTTGGGTTCGATCCTTAACTATACTGTGATAAGACCCATCCGCTTGTGGGTGGTATTATTGCACTTTGGTTTTGGTAAAAGCTCGGGGATCTCAACCCTGAGTGAGTTTGTTAGTGCGATAAAAATCCCACGTCAAATTCTGGCACCATTGTCGGGGACAACGGAATCAGTCAGTCAAATCTAGTTCTTTTAAGACTAATTTAGGATTTTGCTTTTTTTTTTATGGTGACACAATCGATCATCTACTTGAAATTTGACTCTACTCTATGGTTCTCACTTTCAAAATCTTTCTATTTTCAGGTACAATCCAAGGCGTAGTGCATGCACCATTCAGACAGCCCTGGACTAACAACGAGCTTTGATCCTGAGATAGACAGAACTTTTCATCGTTAGATCCGAGAAAATCAAGCAAGGATGGCTTAGGAAGAGGAAGTAGCCCGAAGGGTGGCTCGAGCCATCAATGCACACAGAGAGAGAGGCTCATGCAAGAAGCCAGGGCTGTAGTTCAATAGGAAATCCTAGCAGCGCAAGCAGCTGAACTACAAAAGGATCTTAGAGAGTTCTCAATCCCGAAAGATGCAAATGTTCATCATCCAGTACAACCTCCTCCTATCAACACTACAAATTTCGAGATAAGAGTGCATTGGATCACCCTGCTTCAGAATAACCCTTTATATGGCAAGCAAGGAGAAGATAGCCAAGAACATCTTCTGAGATTTATTGATCTATGTGCCATCACAAAACAAAATGGAGTCACAGATGATGCCATTCGACTCTGTCTCTTCAAGTATTCCCTTGCCGATAGAGCTATAAGTTGGTACAATTTTCTACAAAGTGAAAAACCCATCACCACCTGGGAACAACTCCAAAATGTGTTTCTAGAAAAGTTCTACCCTCCATCTCTTACCTATGAAATCAGAGGGTGGATAACAAATTTCACTCAAGTTCCTGGAGAAACCCTTGTTGAAGCCTAGGATAGATACAAAGAGCTTCTACGCAAGTGTCCACACCACAGGATTCCCAAGAACCAACTCATTGAGATTTTCTATAGGGGTGTGGATGATGATATTAAGAGATTCCTAGATTCCTCGTATAGAGGAAACTTCATGCGTCAAAGTTATGACAGCGCATGGAGAGTCGTCACCCTGGGAGCTGAAAACCAAGCTAATTGGGGGTAGGTATGTAGGTAAAGGAGTGTTGAAAGTGGATATGGCTGAAGTGACACCTGAGTACAAATCTATCGCTGAAACCTTGAAACTCTTAGTTGTCAAGCAAGACCATATTGAATCATCTCTTGCTGCAATTGGAAGAGGATGTTCGCCCACTCGACAACCGGAACAGGTCAAGTCCGCTTCCCTATTCTGTGAAGCATGTAAGAGCATCGATCACTCCACTTTATCATGCACTGTTCTCTATGATGTGGTTCTGAGCAATGTATGTGGCCAAGGAGATAATTGTCAGATGGAAAATCTTAATGCTATCAACACCATTCCTGGTCAAAGTTACTACAATCTGAATCAGAATAGGAATCATCCAGGATTTCAATATGGAAACCCCTCTAGAGCAATAAACTCACTTCAATTTGGTTCGAACAACCAGCCACGAGGACCACCAGGATTCCAGTACAATCAACAATAGAATTTTGGAAATCAAGGAAATTTCAAGGGAAACTTTCAGAATAGAAACTTCAATAACTATCAGAACAACTCCCAGTACCAGAGTCTTAACCTAGTTCCTTATCGACAACAAGGACAACAGGCAGTTTCAAGTTCTCCCGATGACAAACTATCAACCATTGAAAAGATGTTGCAAACTAAGAAAACTATGATAGCTAACCAACAAGCTCAGCAGAAGGCTATTGAATCTCAACTAGCTCAAGTTGCAGCTAGCATTAAGCCGCCTGTTGGGGCCTTTGCTGGATAACCCGAGAATAATCCTAAGCATCTCGAAAAATTAAAGGCTATCACCACCAGGTCGGGAAAAGACTATTCTGATCCTCATATCAAGACACATGTGGTTGTTACTAATGAGGATGAGCCTATGATCGTTCAAGACTCAACAACACTGGAGTCTCAACCAGAAGAAACAGCAATTGCTAATAAGACAGATAATGAAAATCTTGAGAAACCTATTGACAAAGAAACTAAAACAACAGAACCTGATATTCCTGTATACAAGCCTCGTATATCGTTACCTACTCGTTTAAGGCAAACCAAGCTGGATACTCAGTTCAATAAGTTTAAAGAAGCTATGAAGAAACTTCATGTTGATATACCTTTTTTGGATGCGCTTGCTGAGATATCAACTTGGACAAAATACTTAAAGTCACTCCTCACCAGGAAATATACAACTAAAGAATATGAGACAGTCAAGTTAGCTAAAACCACTTCGGATATCATCCAGAGTAAGATGCCAAAGAAATAGAAAGACCCAGGATCTTTTGGGATTTCCTGCCATATCGACGATTCTTCATGCAAGAAAGGACTAGCAAATCTTGGTGCTATCATCTCCATCATGCCACTTAGCCTTTGTAAAAGGCTAGGGTTTGCTAAACTTCTTCCAACTGGCATGACCATACAACTCGCAGACAATTCAATAAAACACCTGTTAGAAATTATTGAGGATGTACCAGTCAAGGTAGGGAAAGATTCTTATGTTCCGTGTGACTTTGTCATCATGGACATAAAAGAGGATGCCAAATATCCTCTCATCTTTGGGCATCCGTTCCTCTCCACTGCAAGAGTTCTAATTGATGTTGGAGCAGGAACTTTGCTTCTCAGACTTGGCAAAGAAACTCTCGAATTCAAGGTTTTTGAAAGTATGAGAAGATCAAGTATGCAAGAAGAAGTCTATCTGATTGACTACATTGAGAAAATGTCACGTCTGACTCAAGAGCATCATGAATCAGACAATCCTTTAGAAGTTGCTCTAACAAACCCATCAGTTGATGAACCAATTGACAAACAAGTAAGAGATTGCATCGAATCCCTCGACTTTGCTAAAGAAGATGTTGAAGACACTAGTGAAGAACTCAAAGCTATGGAAATTATAGAAGAAACATGTTGAAAACCAGAGGCTCCCGAAATGAAGCCTCTGCCCAAAGGAATGAAGTATGTGTTTTTAGACGATCTCAAAGTTTGCCCAGTTATTATAAATTCTGATCTAACAGCTGAACAAGAAGATAAACTCCTGAAGGAATTAAGGGAAAGAAAGAAAGCCATCAGTTATAAAATGAATGACCTCACTGGGGTCAATCAAGCATTGTGTATGCATAAGATCCCTATGATTAAAGATCACAAGCCTACTATTGAGCATCAACAGAAATTGAATCCAAATATGAAGGAAGTGGTCCATCGCGAGGTCATTAAACTGCTCACATCTAGAATAATTTATCTGATATCATATTCTCCATGGGTGAGTCCAGTGCATGTAGTCCCGGAGAAAGGTGGAACAACTGTTATACGGAATGAAAACAATGAACTCATCCCCACTCGAACATTCACATGGTGGAGGATGTGCATAGATTATAGAAAATTAAACAAGGCAACTCGAAAAGACCATTTTCCAATGCCTTTCCTTGATCAAGTCTTAGAAAGGTTGGTCCACCAATAATATTTTGTTATCTTGACAGTTACTTTGGAATCTATCAAATACCCATACATCCAGATGACCAAGAGAAAACAACTTTTACCTACCCATTCGGAACATACACATTTAAAAGAATGTCGTTTGGTCTCTGTAATGCACCCGCAACTTTCCAACGTTGCATGGCTGCCATATTCGCTGGTCTTACTGAAACAATTATGGAGGTTTTCATGGATGACTTTTCTGTATACGAAGATTCATTTGATTCATGTCTAAATCACCTCTCCCTGGTCCTAAAACGATGTGAAGAAGCACATCTTGTGTTGAATTGGGAAAAGTGCCATTTTATGGTAAAGGAAGGCATTATCCTCGGCCATAGGGTCAGCAATAGAGGAATTGAAGTAGATAAAGCCAAGATTGAAGTGATTTCTAAAATGGCTATTCCAAAAAATGTAAAAGAAGTTCGTGCTTTCCTAGGTCATGTAGGATTTTACAGAAGATTCATAAATGAATTTTCAAAGATAACCAAGCCAATGACAAATTTGTTACTAAAAGATGTTGAATTCAATTTTGACGAAGAATGTGACAAAAGCTTCAACACACTAAAGCAGGCTCTCACAACGACACCCATCATTAGAGCTCCCGACTGGGACCACCCTTTTGAAATTATGTGCGATGCCAGTGACTATGTTGTGGGTGCTGTTTTAGGGCAATGTATAGAGAAGAAACATTATGTGATCTATTATGCATCAAAAACTCTCGATGAAGCCCAGAGGAATTATGCAACTATCGAGAAAGAACTTCTAGCAGTCCTGTATGCCTTTGACAAGTTTAGATCCTACCTAATTGGTTCGAAGGTCATTGTCTACACAGACCACGCTGCCATTCGTTACCTTCTGGCAAAGAAAGATGCAAAACCCAGGTTGATTAGATGGATCCTCCTATTACAAGAATTTGATTTAGAGATAAGCGATAAAAAGGGTACAGAGAATGTTGTAGCACACCACCTCAGTCACATCCACACTCTAGATACTGAGAAGATTCCGATCAATGATTCCCTGTCAGATGATCAACTAATGATGGTCTCAGAAGATGTACCGTGGTACTCAGATTTTGTGAACTACCTTGCTGCTGGGGTTATCCATCCTCAATGCACCAGAAATGCACTGAAGTAATTTATGCATGATGTGAAACAATATCACTGGGATGAGCCATATCTTTTTAAGCTATGTGTTGATGGTCTTTACAGACGATGTATTGCTGAGGAAGAAACCAAACTCATTCTAGAACACTGCCACTCTGGCCCAGTTGGAGGCCACATGAGTTCTAAGAAGACTCCAATAAAGGTTTTGTAATGTGGATTCTTTTGGCCAATCATTTCCAAATATTCCTATGACTTTGTCCTATCATGTGACAAATGTCAAAGATCAGGAAATATAACAAAGAGAGATGAGATGTTGCTGAATCTATGGAAAGAAGTAGAGATATTCGATGTTTGGGGGGTGGACTACATGGGTCCATTCCCATCTTCTGATGGATTTTCATACATCCAAGTAGCGATGGACTACGTATCAAAATGGGTTGAATCCATACCAACCATCACTAGTGATTCCAAACCCATCATAAAATTATTCACAGATATTATTTTCCCCTATTTTGGAGTACCACGAACTGTGATATCTGACGGAGGTTCCCATTTTCTTGAAAGAAGCTTTGAAGCATTGCTAAGAAAATATGGTGTTACTCACAAGGTAGCCTCACCTTACCATCCTCAAACAAGTGGACAGGTGGAGGTTTCTAATCGTCAACTCAAGAGTATCTTAGAAAAGACAGTAGGCCACAATCAGAAAGATTGGTCGGTGAAAATCAACGGCGCATTATGGGCCTATCGAACTGCTTATAAAACTCCCCTCGGGACTACAAATTTTCGATTAATATATGGAAAGGCTTGCCACCTGCCAGTCAAACTGGAACACAAGGCATGGTGGGCAATTAAACAACTGAACTTTGATATGAAAGAAGTAAGACAAGCCAGGATTCTTCGACTCCAACAGCCGGATGAACTCAGGATGACAGCTTATGAGAATGCACGAATCTACAAAGAACGCACAAAACTTTGGCACAATGGACATCTAAAAAGAAAAGACATACAAGTGGGAGACCAAGTCCTACTATTCAACTCAAGGTTGAAGTTATTCCCAGGAAAACTCCGCTCACACTGGTCTGGACCATACATCGTCAAGAGCATCTCCCCACATGGTGCCTTCTCATTGTGGAGTGAAAAGTCAGGTGAATTTGTAACAAATGGGCACCGCTTAAAGAGATATTTTAGCTCAACTAACATAGGCACTGAAGCAACTCTGGAACTCACCAATCCAAAGGATCCACTGTGAAGCTGAAGGATTCAATCGAGCCATCGACATAAAACAAAGGCGCTTGTCGGGAGGCAACCCGATCAATAAATTTGTTTTACTTTTCTTTTCAAATTAGAATGTATCTTCAATTTTGTTTTTACCTTCTAGTTAATTTTTCATTAAATAAAATTCACATCGCAAGATGATATTTTAAGATCTAATTGCTTTTTACCTTTGAGATTTTCAGATAAGAGGATGCGCGCTGATTGGAACGCAACCACATCTGGTGGCCATTCTGGCATGAGTTTTCCCTCCATCTTGGATTTAGGGTTTGCTCGAGAGGAGCAAATATCTAAGTTTGGGGTGGAGGGTGGGTGGTACGTACCTCACTTTCCACCTACACCCATCCTTTTCATACTTAAGTTTTCACTATCACATTCTTGATAAAAAAAATTCAAAATTTTCAAAATTCTTTAATGTTTTTCAAAGAAATTGAACAGATACTTGATGAATTTTTGACACTTCCTGGTTTCATTAAAAGTCACTAACTAACCTGCTATGCATTTTGAATCATTATATCCTCCTTATTCGAAGTAAATCCTCAAAAGGACCACTTTTTGAAACAAGCCTTTTGATTGAAATCATCTTGTGAAGCTTATGATTCCTAACATCATGATACTTCTGCAAAAATGATAAGTGTCTGTCAAACTGATAGGGATCAAACATGTCATGCTTCCTAACTGATTTGTGGAACAATAGCATGGAATCCCCACTGAATCCTCATCAATTCATTATTTGAGCAAAGTTTGATAAAGAGAACAACTCGGTGCAATGAATTGTAAATCAAGTTGCATTCTGATATGAACTCTCTTCTACACTTCTTCTATCATCTTCGTATCCCTCCATCCATAAAAAAGAAACAAAAATAGCCAAAATAGTGCCAAACCCTATGTTTGGGGTGGCACACCACTTCCCTCTATATCTGCTTCTTCCAAAGCCCTAACAAATAAACAGGGGTGTACCACCAAAAATGTAATCTCGAGTCGAATAGAGGAGAGAATTGCAAACAAAAAGATGCCAAAGTGCACACAAAAAGAAATGCAATCTCGAGTCGAATAGAGGAGAGATTTGCACAAAAAAATGCAATAAATGAAATTGCAAATCATAAAATAAAAATCTCGAGATGAATAGAGGAGAGATTTATTTCTTCCTTCCATACCATCATTCACTCCATTTTCTACCTAATGGCGCAATGAATGCTTACCCTATCCTGAAAAACATCAGTGTCAGATCAAATGCATACTTTTTGTTCTGCGGGTGTCTCTGGATTCTTACAAAACTCTTTGACATGTTTGTTGTCGGAAAAAGTGAGGAGGAAGTGATATTGGAAAGAAAACTCAAGAACGAAGATATGGTAAGATGTGTTTAGTGGTCTCAGGAGGTTGAGATACCGAGTCATATTGAGCAGAAAGAAAACATTCGTGATGTGAAGATGAAGCAATCACATGAATTGAAAGTATTCATTTGGCGATTGTTTCAGATTTTGTGTTACTCGAGGACGAGCAACGTTTAAGTTCAAGGTATTTTGATGAATGTATATTAATCATGAAATTCAATTATCATATTGAGACAAATTCAACTCAATACATTCAATTTCACTTACTAGATGACAAAATGTGCAAAATTACTTAATTGATCCAATTATCATGATTTTAATTGAATTTATGTTGATTTGATGCAGGTCTTGATGAAGTTAAACAATCTGCTGGGCCCCACCTTCACTCACCATTCGGTCTGTGAGACTGTTTGAAGAGATTCGGTCTGCGAGATCGTGTGAAGAGACTCAGTCTGCAAGACCGTTTGAAGAGATTTAGTCTGCAAGACCGTTTGAAGAGATTCGGTCTGCGAGACCGTTTGAAAAGTTTCGGTCTGCGAGACCATTTGAGGAGTTTCGGTCTCACCATTTGGTTTCAACCATTCGGTCTCAAGACCGAATGGACAGTTCCATTTCAAGACCAAATGCACGCAAAGTCCGAATAAAGGACTCTAGGACCGTTTGCGGTGCAAGAAGTGAAGACTGAATGGAAGCCTGTGTGTGAAGACCGAATGGACAGTTCCATTTCAAGACCAAATGCACACAAAGTCCGAATAAAGGACTGCAGGACCGTTTGCTCAAAGTGGTCGCAAGACCGTTTGCGGTGTAAGAAGTGAAGACCGAATGGAAGCCTACGTGTGAAGACCGAATGGACATAGCAGATCGTTTAACGCAGCTATGTGCAAACTGTTTAAATTTGAAACCGTTTGGGAAGACTGTTTGCTGAGCAAAACCGAACGAACGCGAAGACTGTTTGATTAGTGAAGACCTAATACACGTGAAGATCGTTTGCATGAAAATAATATGAAGACTGTGGGCACATGCTATGAGACTGTTTAATTATCAAACCGATTGGATTAGCAGGCATGCAGTCCGCATGGGTAATATTCAAAACTGTTTGATGATTAAACGGTTTGCAAACCGTTTGCGATTGATTACGTACAACGGCTCACGTGTATTCATGCAAACTGAATGAGCAGTGTTCGAATGCAAAGATTGTTTGGCAATCATTGCTAATGTGAAAACTAGCAGCAAAACCAAAAGGCCTAATGGCATGAAGACAGTTTGCAAAATGGATCACGTAAGACCGTGAAGAAAAGACCAGATGCGATGATTAACCATGTGGAAAAGTTACGTGTATGGGAAGGAATGCATGCATAAAACCATTAGGTAGATTAGCCAAACCGTATTAGGCTGGCCGAGTAATCATTTGGAAAATATCCAAACCGTTTAGTAAAGTGACATAAAGCCAAACTGTATGGTAAAGTGGCACAAAGCCAAACCAAATGGTAAAGTGGCACAAAGCCAAACCAAATGGTAAAGCTATACAAAGCCAAATTGTATGGCAAAGTGGCATAAAGCCAAACTGAATGGTAAAGTGGCACAAAGTCAAACTGAATGGTAAAGTTGTACAAAGCCATACTGTATGGCACAAAGCCCAAGAATGATTGGAAAAGGGTGGATAGCCAAACGGTTTGGAAAAGCAAAGCAAGATCGTTTGTTTCTCAAGCTATGAAACCGTTTGGAATAGTACAAAACCAAACTAAATGAAAAAGTAGTACAAAGCAAAATCGATTGATAAAGTGGATCTTTGAAAACCGTTTGGTCATTTGTATGTTGCATGAAATGGTTTGAGACGTGCACGACAGTTCAAAACCGTTTGGGCACTTAAATAACTAAACCGTTTGGAGCAAAATATCTCAAGACCGTTTGGGCTAGAATCACACCAAAAACGTGAGGGCCAGACCCCAGCCTATAAATAGGACCAGTAGCGTCCTTATTTGGGGTATCGGTTCCAGGACACCGATAGGCTTCCTGTACACAGGTGTGATCCAAATCTAGTTCCATCCACGCCAATCTCATTCCACCTACTGTCTGTGTTGCAACCAAAAAGGCTGAGGAGAGAAGGTGTTGGCTAAATGGACATCTATAAAATCCCTTTGTTTTGATTATGACAAACATTTCATTCTTATTTATCTAACGAGCTACTTGAGTGTGCAGGATGGCACAACTATAAGGGAAATCCAACGTGAAGTATTTATATTTTCATGCAAATGTAATCATTGTAAAAACTTGTACAGAATTATAATGTACAAGTACTTAGAATCGCATGTAAATCAAGCATTGGATTTTCCCTAGCTAAACACCTTAGTCATCCATTCAATAGGATCACATAATGCACACTTATGCACACACTTAGTATCTTAATTGAAAGATTGAAAACAGAGTCAATCTCGGTCGACCACACTCCTCGACCGAGACACTCTCGGTCGACAAACCTCTCGACCGAGATTGACCAAAAATAGCCGTTAGACACAGCAGTTAACAGTTGCAAATAAACGTTAATCCAGAGAGCCTGTCGGTCGACAAATCCTCGACCGACTGGACATCTCGGTCGACAAGTCCTCGACCGAGATGGTCTCTGACAGCAACTGCAGAATTAATTAACTAGCCGTTGCTAATGCACCTAACTTATTCCTAACGGCTAGTTAAGCACTAGGAACCCCCTAGAAGTTGTCTAGAATGTCCTTAAGCATACTTAGGCCATTCCTATAAATAGGACAAGCCATAGGACACTAATATACACTTCTTACACTTGATATACTTGAGAAAATACTTGAGCCCTCTTGTGCAATCTGTGTGAACTGAGCTGTGTGATCAATTGGCCATTTTCTCCTTTGCTCAAGCTCGTCCTATAGGCTAGATTTTCCTAACCCTAGCAATCACAAGTCCATCATATTGGCTAGGAAAATCCAAACGCTTGATCTAGGGAAATCAAGCCTTGAGCTACAAGGATAAGTTGTATTTTCTTTTATTCCTTTCTCGTTCCTTTGTATTACTTGTACTCTCCTTGCTACTCCAGGTAGGAGGCTGCGGATTGGAGAGGTTGAAGCTCTTCGTGTGAAGAGGAGGACTTTGGACTACTTCGGAAGGCTGTCTTGACGGGAAGCTACTTCAGGAGGAAGGCTACTTCAAGGGGGAGCTTGAAGTTACTTCAAGGAAGGCTGCTTCGAGGTTGGCAAGACTACTTCAGGGTGAAGGCTGTCCAAAGGGTGTTTAGAAAGTATTGTAAATTTTATGTAACATCCTTGAGAGGTAATAAAATTTAGTACTTTCAAAATCCCGGTTGGGTAAGCAACCGGGTAGTGGACTGACTCCTTAGTATTTGCTAAGGTGGAACCACTCTAAACACCTGTGTTCCTCTTCTCAATCTTTACTTTGGTTGTTTGAGTTTAAATTATTTTAAAATCTCTATAAAACTCTATTCACCCCCCCTCTAGAGGTTTTCAATTGGTATCAGAGCAGGCTTCAAGGAGCCCTAACAAAGTCTTGAAGAAAAGATGGGGGATGGAGTGCTCAACAACCTCAACATTGAAGGAACGCTCGTTGCTCGACCTCCGGCATTTGACGGGACAAACTATCAATACTGGAAGAGAAGAATGCAATTTTACTTCCAAGGAATCAATTGGGATCTTTGGAGAATGGTATCTACACCATACACACTTCCACAAGACGAGTTCGAAGTATGGGACGCTAATACGGTAAAAATGGCACAAATGAATGCAAAGGCGGTAAGCATTTTATATTGTTCCATTTCAGTAGGTGAATTTAATAGAGTATCAAACTGTGATACCGCATATGACATTTGGCATAGATTATCTATAACATATGAGGGTACGGTTCAAGTTAAAAACTCTAAAGTTAGTTTGCTTAAAACCAAATTTGAACATTTTCGTATGGATCCAAACGAAACTATTAGTGAAATGTATTCAAAATTTTCTACTATTGTCAATGGTTTGAGTGCTTTAGGGAAACCTGTTCTTGAGGAAGATCAGGTATCAAAAATACTTCGATCTCTTCCTCCAAAGTACAAACCAAAGGTGACAGCTATTGCAGAAGCAAACGACCTCACTCGCCTCAAAATGGAACAGCTCATCGGAAACTTAGAAGCTCATGAGGCAGACCTAGAAGAGGAAGAGAGAAGAGAACATGAACATCAACGTGGGCCAAAGAAAGACGTGGCTCTCAAAGCATCAAAAGCTCTCTCACAAGAAAGTGAGGAATCTAGTGAAGAAGAAGGAGAAGAAGCATTGATAGTCAATGGTAAGAAATATAGAAGGTTTAAATCTAATAAAATTTCTAGTTCTTCTTCCACTCCCAGGTGCTTCGAATGTGGAAAGAAAGGACATTTCAAAAATGAATGTCCCAAAGCTAAGAAGGGAAAGAAAAGCTCACATAAGAAGAAAGAAAAAGCTTATAAAGCAGCATGGGATGAAACGAGTGAAAGTGAAAGCGGAGAAGACAAGATAGAATGTCTAATGGCAAGAGAAGATGAAGAATCTCAAGAGGTAAGCCTAGTTGATCTTCCTAAAGAAGAGTTAGTAGCTAGCTTACAAGAAACTCATGATAAATATGTTGATGCCAAGAAGAAACTAAAAAGGACTATAAAATCAAACAATGAGCTCATTGCCAAAATAGATGAACTTTCTTCCGAAAAGAATAACATTGATCTTGAAAATGTATCTTTAAAAACATCTTTAGATGATTGCACTAGAAAGCTACTTACTTTGGAAACTAATGTTGATCTTCTATCAAAAGAAAAGACTGATTTGTTAGCTAAACTACAAGCTTTTCAAACTCAACCTATCTTGTGCAATCATTCGGACTATGACATTATTGTAAAAGAAAAGGATTCATTGCTTTCTGATTTAGACCAGGCAAGAAAAGATATACATAAGAAAATGAATAACATTGCTCAGTTGCAACAAGAACTTCATGAGTTAAGAAGAAAAGATATTCTTGATAACATATTAAGAAGTGGTACTACCTTCAATGGAAGAAAAGGTTTGGGATATGTTCCAAAGAGAAACCAAACCAAAAAGACCCAAACTATGTTTGTACCCAAAAACAAAATGACTAGAAAAAGAAACGAAGTTGATTCTATTACTTGTCATTTCTGTTTACGTCTTGGTCATTACTGTTTTTCATGCCCCTACAAGACTAAGAAGTCCAACTTAGTTTGGACCCCAAGACCTCAAACTTAGAAGAATGGAATGTAGTTGAGATATGACAAAATACTTAATTTGTGCAATTTATATTGTCCTATCTCAACAAACGATGCTATGCTTATTGGTATTATTTTTCTGCATTGCTGTACTAAAACAGAAACTTCGTCGGTCGAAGTACTGTCGACCGAGCTCTGGGTCGGTCGAAGTAGTGTCGACCGACTGGATGTCTTTAACAAATCAAAAATCTTCCAGTACTCATTTCGGTCGAACACTGGTCAACCGAAAAATTTTTCTGTTCTTTTTGATTGTGATACAGTAACCTCCTCGATCGATAAATTGTCGACCGAGAATTATATCGGTCGAACAATCGTCGACCGACTGGTTTCCTGTATCAGAACTTTTATACACATCAGCAAATTAAAAAGTTTCTAACCTTATCGGACCATCACATGGGTACCAAAATCTATATTCTAATGCAGGAATGGGTCGTTGACAGTGGTTGCTCCAAACATATGACCGGAAACAAGGATGCATTTTCAACTTTTGAAGAAAAGAAAAGTGGGACGGTCACCTTTGGAGACAATGGTAAGGGCAAAATCGTTGGAATAGGTAATGTTGGAACAAATCTTGAAATCAAAAATGTTCTACTAGTTGATGGATTGCATCATAACTTAATAAGTGTAAGTCAACTATGTGATAGCGGTTATGATGTGTTATTTAACAAAACTTGCTGCAAGTTATTGATAGAAAATACTACAACTGTTGTTTATGAAGGAAATAGAGTTGGAAATCTTTATATCCTTAAACCAAACTCTATGAAATCAGTAGTAGGTAAATGCTTACTTGCAAATGAAAACACCTTACAACTATGGCATAAAAAGCTTGGTCATGCTAGTTCACATGCTATTAAAAAGTTAGTAAAATATGATCTTGTTCGTGGATTACCTGTTTTGTCTTTTGATCAAGTTGCAAATTGTGAACCTTGTACAATGGGAAAGAAAACCAAAACATCTTTTAAATCAAAACATGTACTTAGCACCAGTAGATCCTTAGAATTAATTCATATGGATTTATTTGGACCAATGAGAACACAATCTATTGGTGGTAAACAATACTGTTTTGTTATTGTTGATGATTATAGTAGATTTACATGGGTACATTTTATTGCAACAAAAGATGACACTATTCATGTCTTTATGCAATTTTGTTCTAAAATTGAAAATCTTTTACAACATAAAATATGTACCATTAGAAGTGATCACGGTGGCGAATTTGAAAATCATACTTTTGAAACTTTTTGTACATCTCAGGGATATACTCACAATTTCTCTGCTCCACGTACCCCACAACAAAATGGTATTGTGGAACGGAAAAATCGATCTCTACAAGAAATGGCTAGGACCATGATGCTTGAACACAACACACCTAAAACCTTTTGGGCTGAAGCTGTAAACACAGCTTGTTATGTGCTAAATAGAGTCACGGTTCACTCTCACTTGAAGAAAACTCCATATGAAATAATACACTCTAAGAAACCTAGAGTTGACTACTTTCATACTTTTGGCTCTACATGTTATATTTTAAACACCAAGGATGATAGAGACAAGTTTGATTCTAAATCACAAAAAGCATTCTTCTTGGGATATTCTACTTCTAGCAAAGCGTTTAGGGTATATAACACTATCTCTAGAAAAGTTGAGGAATCCATTCATGTTTCTTTTCATGAGGAATCAAAATCTACAAATTTAGATATCATTGATCTCACAAATCAATTTGAAACTATAACCATTCCAAATGATAATGAGAAAACTCCCACATCCGATCCTCCGGTCGAATCACAACCTACACCTAGGCTGATCAAGGATCATCCCCAAGAGCTAATTATTGGAGATCCAAATGATAAAGTCAAAACTAGGTCCTCTTTCCAAGATGTTGCAAACATGGCTTTTGTCTCTATCATTGAACCTAAGAAAATATCCGAAGCTCTTAAGGATGATTACTGGATAATAGCCATGCAAGAGGAATTAAATCAATTCACTAAAAATGATGTATGGGATTTAGTTCCTAAACCACAAGATAAAACTATCATAGGCACTAAATGGGTTTTTAGGAACAAACTTAATGAGGCAGGAGAAGTCATACGGAATAAAGCACGGTTAGTTGCACAAGGATATAATCAACAAGAAGGAATTGACTTTGATGAAACATATGCACCCGTAGCTCGACTTGAAGCTATTAGGATGTTATTAGCTATTGCTGCCCATAAAAACATTCAGTTATATCAAATGGATGTCAAAAGTGCATTTCTAAATGGTATCATACAAGAAGAAGTTTATGTTGCTCAACCACCTGGCTTCGAAATCCCAGAAAAGGACGATCATGTTTATAAACTTAAAAAGGCACTTTATGGTCTAAAACAAGCCCCTAGGACTTGGTATGAACGGCTCAAGACATATCTTTTTGATAATGGTTTCTCTATTGGAAATTCAGATTCTACTCTATTTTTCAAAACATATGCATCTGATTTCTTAGTTGTACAAATATATGTTGATGACATTATTTTTTGTGCCTCAAATGAATCATTATGCACACAATTTAGTGACATTATGCAAAAAGAATTTGAAATGAGCCTTATGGGTGAACTAACATTCTTTCTTGGTTTTCAAATTAAGCAAACACCTGCCGGAATTTTTATAAGCCAAGAAAAATACACTAAAGAACTGTTAAAACGCTTTGGGATGGATCAATGCAAACATGCTACTACTCCTATGGCTACTTCTATTAAAATTGATAAGGATGAAAATGGGGAACCTATTGATGATTCCTTATATAGAGCCATGATTGGTAGTTTGCTATATTTAACCGCTTCCCGACCGGACATTATGTTTTCCGTTGGTCTTTGTGCTCGATTTCAATCCCAGCCTATGGAATCTCATTTTCTTGCGGTTAAACGAATCCTTCGATATCTAGCCGGCACTACTTGTTTTGGTTTATGGTATCCAAAAGGACAATCATTGGATTTTAAAGCATATACTGATGCGGATTATGCCGGTTGTCGACTTGATCGCAAAAGTACTAGTGGTGGATGTTTCTTATTAGGTAGAGCCTTAGTATCTTGGTTTAGCAAGAAACAAAACACGGTTGCCCTATCTACCACCGAAGCTGAATATATGGCAGCTGGGTCTTGTTGTGCTCAAGTGCTCTATATGCAACAGGTTTTAAGCGATTATGGTTTTCATCTTTCATCTACACCTATTTTTTGTGACAACACAAGCGCCATAAACTTAGCACACAATCCTATTCTACACAGCCGGGCCAAACATATTGAAATCCGTCATCACTTCTTAAGGGATCACATCTCAAAGAATCATGTTTCCCTTCATCATGTTGATACAGAAAATCAATTAGCTGATATCTTTACAAAACCGCTTCCATTAGATCAATTCAACAACATTAGGAAGCAACTACTTATTACTACGTTGGAGGATGTTTTCTTTGATATCTGCGGTTCTTAAAAACGACTACTTATGCTTTTATGATTTGTATCAATATTGATATGAACGTTTCAATTGGTAATTTGCAAATTGTTGCCTCTTGGCTAGACACCTCATTGCTTTACATTTTGGCTATTCAATGGACATCTTTTTTCGTTCATTTTTGATGGGATATCTAATTAAGGGGGAGTTTTTAAATAAAACGGTTATCTTTTTGAGATGACAAAGGGGGAGAGATATATAAAACTATAACTTAATACTTATGACAAACTCAATCAATGAGTTTCATAAATATACTCTTGGCTTTACATTGAAAGTTGCTATATTCCCAAATGAACTGGATTTCATGTTCCATAATTCACTGGGGATACTAAGCACACATTTTATAAATAAGAGGAAAAGTTCCAAATGGCAATCTAAAGGTATGGCATTTATATGTTTTATATTTCCTTTATTCATATTTTGGAAATGTTTGTCATCTTCAAAAAGGGGGAGATTGTTGGCTAAATGGACATCTATAAAATCCCTTTGTTTTGATTATGACAAACATTTCATTCTTATTTATCTAACGAGCTACTTGAGTGTGCAGGATGGCACAACTATAAGGGAAATCCAACGTGAAGTATTTATATTTTCATGCAAATGTAATCATTGTAAAAACTTGTACAGAATTATAATGTACAAGTACTTAGAATCGCATGTAAATCAAGCATTGGATTTTCCCTAGCTAAACACCTTAGTCATCCATTCAATAGGATCACATAATGCACACTTATGCACACACTTAGTATCTTAATTGAAAGATTGAAAACAGAGTCAATCTCGGTCGACCACACTCCTCGACCGAGACACTCTCGGTCGACAAACCTCTCGACCGAGATTGACCAAAAATAGCCGTTAGACACAGCAGTTAACAGTTGCAAATAAACGTTAATCCAGAGAGCCTGTCGGTCGACAAATCCTCGACCGACTGGACATCTCGGTCGACAAGTCCTCGACCGAGATGGTCTCTGACAGCAACTGCAGAATTAATTAACTAGCCGTTGCTAATGCACCTAACTTATTCCTAACGGCTAGTTAAGCACTAGGAACCCCCTAGAAGTTGTCTAGAATGTCCTTAAGCATACTTAGGCCATTCCTATAAATAGGACAAGCCATAGGACACTAATATACACTTCTTACACTTGATATACTTGAGAAAATACTTGAGCCCTCTTGTGCAATCTGTGTGAACTGAGCTGTGTGATCAATTGGCCATTTTCTCCTTTGCTCAAGCTCGTCCTATAGGCTAGATTTTCCTAACCCTAGCAATCACAAGTCCATCATATTGGCTAGGAAAATCCAAACGCTTGATCTAGGGAAATCAAGCCTTGAGCTACAAGGATAAGTTGTATTTTCTTTTATTCCTTTCTCGTTCCTTTGTATTACTTGTACTCTCCTTGCTACTCCAGGTAGGAGGCTGCGGATTGGAGAGGTTGAAGCTCTTCGTGTGAAGAGGAGGACTTTGGACTACTTCGGAAGGCTGTCTGGACGGGAAGCTACTTCAGGAGGAAGGCTACTTCAAGGGGGAGCTTGAAGTTACTTCAAGGAAGGCTGCTTCGAGGTTGGCAAGACTACTTCAGGGTGAAGGCTGTCCAAAGGGTGTTTAGAAAGTATTGTAAATTTTATGTAACATCCTTGAGAGGTAATAAAATTTAGTACTTTCAAAATCCCGGTTGGGTAAGCAACCGGGTAGTGGACTGACTCCTTAGTATTTGCTAAGGTGGAACCACTCTAAACACCTGTGTTCCTCTTCTCAATCTTTACTTTGGTTGTTTGAGTTTAAATTATTTTAAAATCTCTATAAAACTCTATTCACCCCCCCTCTAGAGGTTTTCAGAAGGAAGACAGAGCGAGGGAGACTGTCTGGTCTGTCTTGGCACCTCCCGCTCACATCCGGATCTACTCTGACACGACGTAGAAGGTTGTATCTTCTTCACCGAGCTGCTACCACCTTCTACACCAAGTTCATAGTGGATTTCTCTCTCTTTCTTATTCTACTTGTTTCTCGCATCATGAGCGAGTAGTACCCTTTCATTGGGGTGCGGGGATTATCCCCGCTGCCCATGCAATTCATGTTCTTTTGTTAAACTCTCCATGGCAATATATATAACTTTCCATTTCATTGTTAATTGGTATGTTTGTAGTCGATTATCTACTTGCTTTCATCTTGTTCTTTCCTATATTGCGAAATCTTCTATATGTGGGATGGAATGGTGGTTTACAAAGTTTGACTCTTTGACGAGAACTTCTGATAAGATTCCTTGAGGTCGTAAGTGTATGATCAATTAGGGGACGAGACATCTAGCCTACGGTGATGCTTTTGTGGTCTAAACATCCCTCAGGGAGGACCACAACCTTATTTGGATTTTGTATCATCTTTGTTTATCGTCGATGTTAGTTTGTAGATCTATCACCTACTTGCTTATTGATTAATGTGGTTGACTCCCAAACTAGAAATAGAATGGGATTTCTTCGAGGTCATAAGTGTATGATCTATGAGGGGATGAGCCATCTAGCCTTCGGTGATGCTTCTGTGTGTCTAATGCCTGTATAGGGGGCCCACAACATTCATCGAATTTCTGTATCTTCAGAGTCGTAAGTGAGTGATCTGGTTGGTGATGAGACATCTGATGCCTAAGGTGATGCTTACACGAACCTAACGCCCATATGGGGGGTTCTGCAGCAACTCTATTTGGATTGTTTTATCTTGTCTGGATTGTTTGCGTTGGAATGTGTTTGCGTGTGTAGCGGTGGTGAAACCTGATACCATCCCAGTGATTCCATATCATTAATCTAAATCCAAACTTTAATTCAACTTTTACTTTCTTACTATTAGTTTAATTAACCTCAAATCAACCAATCATTTTAAATATTAGTCTTAACTCAAACTAGACTAGACTAACAAAGACTCTTAAAAACATTATCCTTTGGGTTCAATCCTTAACTATACTGCGATAAGACCCGTCTGCTTGTGGGTGGTATTATTGCACTTTAGTTTTGGTAAAAGCTCAGGGATCTCAACCCCGAGTGAGTTTGTTAGTACGATAAAAATCCCACGTCACTTGGGTAGCAATGATGTGTTTCTAGATACCACTCACTACTTCTAATGTCATAACTTAGTTATGAACATTCACTGCCTAAGTAATTTGGGACCTATAGGATCACATTCATAGGATGCACCTAAAATAGGACTTTGATCACGAATAAGGTTTGACTTGATTATTAAAATTGTTTAGGTAATCAACTTAAACAACACTGACTATCAGTTGACTGACTGGAGTGTCCAGTCAAACGATTGGGAATGCCACTCGACCAATTGGAGTGTCTAGTCGACTGATTGAAAAGTATAGTTGATCAACTAGATGATATGTAGGACTGGATAAAGGAATCGATGATGGCATCATGAGTGCATTAATCGTTCCATTGAAAGCTTGTAATTTTGTGAATATGAAAAATATACAATCGACCAACTGGAGTGTCCAGTCGACCAACTGGAAGTTTAGTCAATTGATTGGTAGTTTACAAAAACTAAACATTTATGAAATCCATCTCCCCGTGCCCCTGAGTTTGTGGAAACCCTAACCCATTCACTCTTATATAAAGGGGGTGGCCAAGGATCTCAGTATGGGCACTCCTCATATCAGCATTGTGTTAATATGAAAGTTAAAGTTTTCTTACCCATAGAAGGGAGAGATAGACAAAGGGGAGAAAGTTGATGCTAACATGTTGGCAACCTGAAGGGACAACTCTTTATGCATGGACTACGTAGAGGTGTGGAGGCCATTTTCATCATGCTAGGAGGACTTCGTCAACCACCTCTAGTGGTGCTACACCAAGAGATCACCGTTGACAACAGTCTGGGTGCTTCTTGAGAAAGAAACACATTGCTACAAGGATTGTCTTTGGACTTGCTCCAGAACCAGGCATATGCCTTGAAACCTTCCGTCCCGTTTGTAGTATTTGAAGCGATGAAGTGGTAGTGGGGAATATGGCAAGAAATTTTTGTTTCCACTACCATATCTGTCACCAAATTTCCATACACCATATTATGTTATCAATGGATTCACTAAAAAATATTACGATCTGTAAGCAAAGAGTGATGTGTAGGTACACATCGTCAGACAAGACTAAACCATCAACGCCCAATGTTACCATGTTGTATAATCATCTTGTCATAGATATCCCAATTTGAACTAGTGGCATGGATGCAATCATCCTCATTGAATTAATCTATGTTACTTGTTCTCCAAGTATACTATCAAGATATATATGAGCTCAATATCATAAACTAACTCAACATGAGCATGGCAATGCATTTTTATAATCTTAATTATCAAGATGCATTTGTTATCATTCCCATTATATGGGAGAGACTAATTGCTTCTACATATGTGAGAACCTGTTACACTAAACAAGATTACTCAAAACATAAAACACAATCAATCACTAATTTATCACATACCCAAAAATATGGGTAAATTAAAATCGATTTCAACATCAACACTCATTTAGAAACATTTGTATAAGAGCCCAAACATCTTTCTTTTATCAATACTATGCCAAGAATTCAATACAAATTATTTAAACACCTTAGCCTCAACATATATACACAGAAAAACAATATTCATATATGCCACACAGACAAGCATTTAATAAAAGTCTGTTTCATTTGAAACTGTTGGGTTTTAGGGGAGGCAGAGAAGGTAGCGGAAACAAAAACATTTCTCCTCCCCAAACCCAGAACAAGGAAACACGTCAACGTATATACATTAGGAAAGGGATGGTTTTTGGAATCATACCTTGTCCCGAGGCTTGCTCGGTGACAATACCTCGCGGCTTGCACGGTCTTCACCTCCGGTCTTGGACGGTGTCTGTGCAGCTCATGGTCACACCGAGACTGATGACTCTTGGTCTCACCGGGACTATCGGGATTGACAGCTATCCTCTGAGTGGAAGAAATCTCCCGCCTCTGAAGTAGTCCACACGGACCACCTGGAACTCCAATATCCTTGTCCCACAAGGAATTGGAAGGAGTTGCACCCTCCTGTCAGTGAACTAGTCACTGACACACTCTCCTGCCACCAGTCGCTTTCTGCAGTTGTCTTTCCCTTATTGTACCTCCCATATCGGGTAGCACTTGCTCAGGCTCTCTCGGTTACCAAAACCAGAGAGAACGACAACTTTACAGAGCAACTGGTTGCACTGTGTTGTTCTTTGAGAAGCCCCCAATACCCCTATATATATAGGAGGGTCATATGATAGGGTTCTCTATCCCGGGAAATGCGGGACTAAAGCAGGAGTACAAGGGTTCGAGATTTTCCACAAAAACAACCAACTGCGCAACCTGAACCGATTGTTTCATTTCTGAAATGGTCGGTTGGGGACCTGAGTCGGTCGGTTGACACCTCAACCGATCGGTTGGGACCCATGAAACGGTCGGTTCACTTCTGAACCGGTCGGTTCGTGGTCCTGATCAGTTCCCGGTTGACTTTTCTTCTTTTGTTTCTAATTGGTATCAAATACAATCCTTGTTCCAATCAAATTGGGCAAGTGAAACGAAAGGAAATTTTTCACCAATCCTACTTTCCCAACTTGCTCGGTTGCATCAATTGAATCGATCATTTCAACACTTGAAGCAATCGTTTCACCCTGTCTATGAACGATCGACTCACCATCTGAATTGATCGGTTCACCAAGCTGAGCCGATCGGTTCATCACATGAATCGATCGGTTGGGAGTGCAGATTGTGCAGAAATAGTCAATTGTAGTTTCAATCAATCTGATACTCCAATCATTATGTCCAACACCTTGAACATTATGATATTAAGCTACCAATTAATTGAGTGTTTAATTGAACTACTAAACTCCTTTAGTAATCAATCTAAACATCATTTGTGGACAAAACTCCTCTTCCAGGTTAAATCCTATGTGTGTGACCCTGCAGGTCCTTTTCAGGTTGGCAGTGAAAGTCCATAACACTTATGACTTCACAAGCAAAGAGCAGTGCCTAGTCACACATCTGTGCTACCCAAGTGAAATAGAAAGTTGGAGAACAACTTTCAATCCTACAATCCATGAATGGTGTTACAGTGAATGTATAATTCCTTTGTCGCTGATATCCCGAATGAACTCGAGGCATGGAACAGTCATCCTGTCAATGTCCATTCACTTTCTTGATCTCAGAGTAGATTGGAAGAGATATGTATGACATCAATATCACATATTGATTCACACATGCGTGCACACCTTTCTCAATCCTACTCATCAAGTGGCCATGGATATCATACTCCCTCAGGAGGGACAAATCCCATATATATCACTCACCCCTCAAAAGCCCCATGTGTCAAAGCCACCCAATCATCACCTTTATAACAACCCATGTTTCAGGACTGCGTTTGATGATGTCAAAGTGTACCCAACGACATGTGTTGAGTGTAGTGATTTCAGGTCAAAGAATCAGACTCACCACTGTCACTGTGAGTACTGACTGTGACTACCATGTCATGGTTCCATGTGTCAAACTCACGGTGGGTCTGTCTGGTACACTTGTTCTCTAACAAATACATATGTGTTTGGTTTGATATCTCTATATCATGACTAATGAGATTCTATCATCAACCAACACCACAATCTAGTCTTGTGTGTCATTTCTGTCTATCTACCTTCCACAGTGACATCCGACTAGGGACATAACAAGAATGTACAAACTCTTAGCATCCGTATGATCTCATCGTTCAGGTCCTCAACCTGAAAGCATACGTCATTGAGTACTGTCATTCTCTAGACATTCAATATGTTCTATCATTATCTCATATGACTGAAGTAGAAAGAATTGGAAGCTTGCCTTTGATGTTTATCAAATCAATCTTAATGTATCCCACCAATCATCCCATGATTGGCTCTCAGGGCATACATACCAACAGACTCCCACTTGCACTACGAGCCAATCACCCTTGAATCATATTCATAGCGATCTTCAAACATGTCCCACATGTTACTCTGCTCTAGTGCGAACATAGTGAGTTATGTCAACATCTTGCCAAAGTCATTTTTTTTAACTGCATGTATCTCATCTCTTCATTGTACGTCACACGTATGAGATGGAGTCGCCGTAATATGCAATCTAGTATTCCTTTGCTAACCTTTAGCCACATTGCATGATCAAGGATTCCATACTTGTCATCAATGAGCGGAATATCTATAAGTTCATCTCATGAACTTCCAGATCCATATAGTATCCACTGTTGTTCTCCAACGCAGATACTCGGCATTTCCTTTTAAATGGTTTTATTGGAACACTTCCAATTATCAATGAACTTTCACTTTTATATATCCTATATATATTTTGCGATGAATTTTCTGTCCTTTCAGAAGTTCGCATCAATGTAACTCTTTACATTGAACTCTTCCTTATCTCCATAGAACTAGTACTTCTCAAGTACTTATCAAGTTCTCATGGTATTCCAGTAACCCTTACTAGAAGTAGACAGAGATCCACTCGTCATGTCTCACATACGAGTTATCAGGATGAGCACATCATATTGCCATGTCCTACATACAAGATGATGAATGCATTTTTGATGTTGACATGTCGATACATGCAAGATAATGGGATGATTACATACATGATAGATCCATATCTATTCTTAGTGTTCCCATTCTTCATAAGAATTGGACACTTGGCCTTGGGATACTAACTCCATGTAACATGGACAAGTTTTGTCCCACTGAATCTGTGCATACTGAACCCTTCAGTACAGATTGCCAATGTATGCTTTCTCTTTTCAGGTCAAGAGGTTTTCGAGAACTATTTCTATAGATCTCTATTCCTATCACATAGGAAACATCTCTTTCTTCCTTAAAGATAATTTCAACTTTTGGATTTTCATTCTAGAACATTTCCATTTCAGATCAACATGTGGAATGTGAATACGCTCCCACTAAATCACAAATCCTTCTTTATCTTTGACATATCAGTCAAACCCTTTGACTATATCATCAAAGTAAAGATCCAAATCTGAGTTGCTTGTACTCAATCAATCACATTGATTAGTACATTGTAACTTATAGACTTCATTTGCATTAGTGGATTCATAAACCTTATAGGTTGTGTCACGTACACATCCTTGTTTTATTCCTCATAGGAATGCGGTTTTAGTATCCATATGCCAAATGTCTTAGTCATTAAGTTGCAATCAACAAGCATCATCCTTCTCAAAATGTTATCCATTTGTCTTAACACTTAAGATTCATTTGCACTTATGGATTTCATCCAATGGGTGCTACCATCAAGGTCATACCTTATGGTTTACATGAATGTCATTTAGGATGAAATGGTCATAAACCATAACTCAAAATTCGGTTCCTCATATTCATCTAGATAGTTGACTCATCACATGAACAACTCATCACATAGATAAACGAGGTGTATCCGTCAAGGATATAAGAACTTACAACTCCTTGTGATTCTTAATGTCCTTTATTAGTCTGGGGTATTCTTTTATTAAGAAGAATTCAGTTATTGGATAATCATTCTCTAACTCCTTAGAGTATGATTCCTTCTTGATTTAGACATCACCATGCCTTAATCATGAGTTCACTATGATTCACTATCATAATCACTCATAAGGATCTCAAACATTTGGTCCAAGTATTTCATTCATTGATCTCATCAAGAATTAACACTTTACCAAATTTTCACTTCATCTATGATAATCTTGAACACTTCAAGATATTCATATTGGTATTTCTCTAAACACCATTTGAAGTATTAGCATTTGTTCCAATAGGTATGTAAATACATCACATGTATCATACCTAATAGGATAATCATTCTCCCACTACCTTTAGTGAAGATTGATTAATCATGTCCAAGATATTCATGTATCTTACTGGTTCTCTAACTAAAAGAGTCTAGATTTATCCATCACATGGAAACTAGAATTGAATTTCTCATGATTGATGCTAATTTTATTGTTTGAGTTATCTATAACTTTTAGGTATCATTTTATCTTATGCAGATCAAATACCACAAGATAAATAAGGCATTTCCAGAAAGATCATATCTTTATGAGATAAATAAGGCACTGCCACAAAGATCATATCTTTATGAATTGAAACATCTCTTTATTGATTACCATCATTGTCATACAATATGCAAATATAAAGTGTTTCTATCTATTGGAACATATGAAATAGCAGTTCTCAACTCTATTTCGTGCCCTTTAGGCTGAAATAAACTGAAAGGTACTCCTATCTATGGCAGCAACACTTTCTCCAATGATGGGTACTCCTTTCTTGGTCTTTCACAAAGGCCATCACTTCTGTATGGATATTTCATATCATATATGACATATCCATATCTTGGTATCATATACCTCAGATAAAGAAGCAGTTCATTTCATGATACCTTAGGTGGAGATCTCCATCCCCTCCTTCATCTTCTATTGTTCTTCCAGATATAGAGGGCAATTCCCTCATACAACCTTTCCCCATGTGCCTTGAGGTTGAAGACGGCTTGGGCTGTTGGCTAGCATCAGAACATTTCTTTTCTTTGCCCTTGCCCTTGCCCTTAAGACTTACCTTTCATTGATGTCATCAAAGATTAGGGTTAGCCTTTCTTCATTTTTGCCTCAACATGTCCTCAACATGTCCAACAACTCTATCAACACTTGTCAAAGTTGTTCATGTTGTAGCTTATCATGAATTGTATGATTCTTGCAACATTTGCAGTATCATACCAATAGCCAACTCTTTGGCTCAGAGGGAATCTTACTTAGTCAGGTTTTCCACATACCCAATCACATTGAGTGTGTGAATACCTTAATGGATCTCCTTCTGTCATGACATACTAGGATAGTTTCTTGGAGACATCATATGTCTCATGTTGTCTCTGCAACTCATAGTTCATAGAACACAACATCAAGCACTCCTCATCAATGTCTTCCTCGGTATGCTTCCATAAGCATACTTTCAGCCATTGATATGGTGGGATCGATTTCATCTAGTTCTGGTATAACTAGGACTTAGAGCTTTCACTCTACGATTGAGAACACTTCTCAATGCCCTAACCAGTCATGGAAAAATTCCCATGTAATTTGTTGGTCTCAAAGACTGATCGCAAATAAGTGATTATTGTTGATCAACCATTCATTGTACAAACAGAAATATATGCAATTTTAGTCCAAAACTCCTTTTGACTTGTTTGATTGATTTGAAACGTTGACGATATAATTATGCCTTTAATTAATTATCGCTCCCACTATTTTAGTTCAAATTGATAGCCCTCACCATCAATTCGGAAGATTGCAGCGTACAACCTTCTAGTAGACAAGATCCTGAAATCCTCTAAGTCATGGACCAGCTTGGATTTTCACCCACAACTTAGATCTCTCAGGTAGGAAACTCTTTCCAATTGCATCACATGCAACTCTTGATAAGATGTCATATGCAACTCCTTGCCATGATCATCTCCATGGCTCAAGGTGATAGATCCTATCTAGGTCACCTTGTTAAGTCCAACCCAAAGCCAACACGATGAATATGCACCCTGCTTGGGCAGACCTACATATCCATCCTTCACGCTTCCACGAGATAGACGGTGCACCACGCTTGGGCGTGCCCACACTTGGTCGATCAAGCTTTTTACGTGTGTCGCATTTGGAAGGCATCTAAAACATTAATATTTAATGAGGGATTTGGTTTTTATATACATATACATATCCAATCACCATAATACATAGTACGTATCATATACATGTTATATACCACATAAAACATGCAAAACGATAAAAGCGATGATTATGGTCATCCTAATGTGATTCATCAAACCAAGAGGAATCACGGTCATCTACGTCTACATCACATGCAACCTGTACAAGATGAACTTTGTGCTTTGCCTTTCGGGGTTTGATCAACTCATCACATGACTGATCGGCTCACCATCAGGCCGGTCGGCTGGGTGCCACCAGCCGATCGGTTGGCTCCTCCAACTGATCGGTTTGCCTGGTCGTCGTGCATCTCATCATGGCCACCACCCGCTCGTCTCGCTCCTCAAACCGGTCATCAACTGATCGTCTCACTCCTTGAACCGATCCTCTAGAACGTCAACTGATTGGTTCACTCCTTGAACCGATCGTCTCACCTGTCATCAGGATGTCCTCCATTCTTCGACATAACAGGAAATAAAAATCTATCCTATTTTACATTGTAAAAAGAGAAACCTCGAGTTACATTCGAGGAGAGAAAAGGTAGGAAAGAAATCTCAAATTATTTCGAGTTACATCAGGAATAGGAGAAGGAAGATCGGTGCGCAGACCGAGATGCAAGCAACCACATACAACCATACACAGATAGGGTTTATTGGCCATAACCACACTATACATCCACCACAAAACTCGTTTAAGAGCGACGCATATCGAGTGCATTAATATTACATATCATATATGTAAATTGGGATTTGTGGATTTAGGATTGGACATGCATAAAGCCAATTTTATTCACATCGTATGCAATAAATAAAGGTGACAAACCAAAATCGATCATATCGATAATCCTAAAGTATAGAGCAGTTGATGTGGCTCTGATACCACTGTTGGGTTTTAGGGGAGGCAGAGAAGACAGAAGAAACAAAAAATTTTCTCCCCCCCAAACCCAGAACAAGGAAACGCGTTAACGTCTATACATTAGGAAAGGGATAGTTTGTGGAATCATACCTTGTCCCGAGGCTTGCTCGGCGACAATACCTCACGTCTTGCACGGTCTTCACCTCCGATCTTGGATGGTGTCTGTGCAGCTCCTGGTCGCACTAGGACTGACGGCTCCTGGTCTCACCGGGACTGTCAAGATTGACAACTGTCCTCCGAGCGGCAGAAATCTCCCGCCTCTGAAGTAGTCCACACGGACCACCTGGAACTCCAATCTCCTTGTCCTACAAGGAATTGGAAGGATTCACACCCTCCTGTCAGCGTACTAGTCACTGACACACTCTCCTGCCACCAGTCACTTTCTGCAGTTGTCTTTCCCTTGTTGTGCCTCCATTATCGGGTAGCACTTGGTCGGGCTCTCTCAGTTACCAAAACCAGAGAGAATGGCAACTTTACAGAGCAACTGGTTGCACTGTGTTGTTCTTTGAGAAGCCCCCAATACCCCTATATATAGGAGGGTTATAGGATAGGGTTCTCTATCCCGGGCAATGTGGGACTAAAGTAGGAGAAGAAGGGTTCAAGATTTTCCACAAAAACAACCAACTGCGCAACCTGAACCGATCGGTTGGGACCCATGAAACGGTCGGTTCACTTCTGAACCAGTCGGTTCATGGTCCTGATCAGTTCCCAATTGACTTTTCTTCTTTTGTTTCTAATTGGTATCAAATACCAATCCTTGTTCCAATCAAATTGGGCAAGTGAAACGAAAGAAAATTTCTCACCAATCCTACTTTCCCAACTTGCTCAGTTGCATCAGTTGAACCGATCTTTTCAACACTTGAAGCAATCATTTCACCCTATCCATGAGCCGATTGACTCACCATCTGAACCGATCAGTTCACCAAGCTGAGTCGATCGGTTCATCACATGAACCGATCGGTTGGGAGTGCAGATTGTGTAGAAATAGTCAATTGCAGTTTCAATCAACCTGATACTCCAATCAATATGTCCAACACCTTGAACATTATGCTATTGAGCTATCAATTAATTGAGTTTTTAATTGAACTACTAAACTCCTTTAGTAATCAATCTAAACATCATTTGTAGACAAAACTCCTCTTCCAGGTTAAATCCTATGTGTGTGACCCTGTAGGTCCGTTTCACGTTGGTAGTGAAAGTCCATAACACTTATGACTTCACAAGCAAAGAGCGGTGCCTAATCACACATCAGTGCTACCCAAGTGAAATAGAAAGTTGGAGAACAACTTTCAATCCTACAATCCATGAATGGTGTTACAGTGAATGTATAATTCCTTTATCGTTGATATCCCGAATGAACTCAAGGCATGGAACCGTCATCTTGTCAACGTTCATTCACTTTCTTGATCTCAGAGTAGATTGGAAGAGATATGTATGACATCAATATCACATACTGATTCACACATGCGTGCACGCCTTTCTCAATCTTACTCATCAAGTGGCCATGGATATCATACTCCCTCAGGAGGGACAAATCCCATATCTATCACTCACCCCTCAAAATCCCCATGTGTCAAAGCCACCCAATCATCACCTTTATAACAACCCATGTTTCAGGACTGCGTTTGATGATGTCAAAGTGTGCCCAATGACATGTGTTGAGTGTAGTGATTTCAGGTCAAAGAATCACACTCACCACCATCACTATGAGTACTGACTGTGACTACCATGTCATGGTTCCATGTTTCAAACTCACGGTGGGTCTATCCGGTACACTTGTTCTCTAACAAGTACATATGGGTTTGGTTTGATATCTCTATATCATGACTAATGAGATTCTGTCATCAACCAACACCATAATCTAGTCTTGTGTGTCATTGCTATCTATCTACCTTCCACAATGACATCCGACTAGGGACATAACAAGAATGTACAAGCTCTTAGCATTCGTATGATCTCATCGTTCAGGTCCTCAACCTGAAAGCATACGTCATTGAGTACTGTCATTCTCTAGACATTCAATATGTTCTATCATTATCTCATATGACTGAACCAGAAAGAATTGGAAGCTTGCCTTTGATGTTTATCAAATCAATCTTAATGTATCCCACCAATCATCCCATGATTGGCTCTCGGGGCATACATACCAACAGACTCCCACTTGCACTGCGAGCCAATCACCCTTGAATCATATTCATAGTGATCTTCAAACATGTCCCACATGTTACTCTGCTCTAGTGCGAACATAGTGTGTTATGGCAACACCTTGCCAAAGTCATTTTTTTTAACTACATGTCTCTCATCTCTTCATTGTACGTCACATGTATGAGATGGAGTTGTCGTAATATGCGATCTAGTATTCCTTTGCTAACCTTTAGCCACATTGCATGATCAAGGATTCCATACTTGTCATTAATGAGCGGAATATCTATAAGTTCATGTCATGAACTTCCAGATCCAAATAGTATCCACTGCTGTTATCCAACACATAGATACTCGACATTTCCTTTTAAATGGTTTTATTGGAACACTTCCAATTATCAACGAACTTTCACTTTTATATATCCTATATATATTTTGCGATTAATTTTCTGTCCTTTCAGAAGTTCGCATCAATGTAATTCTTTACATTGAACTCTTCCTTATCTCCATAGAACTAGTATTTCTCAAGTACTTACCAAGTTCTCATTGTATTCCAGTAACCCTTACTGGAAGTCGACAAACATCCACTCGTCATGTCTCACATACGAGTTATCAGGATGAGCACATCATATTGCCATGTCCTACATACAAGATGATGAAAGCATTTTTGTTGTTTCCATGTCGATACATGCAAGATAATGGGATGATTACATACATGATAGATCCATATATATTCTTATTGTTACCATTCTTCATAAGAATTGGACACTTGGCCTTGGGATACTAACTCCATGTAACATGGACAAGTTTTCTCCCACTAAATTTGTGCATACCGAACCCTTCAGTACAAATTGCCAATGTATGCTTTCTCTTCTCAGGTTAAGAGGTTTTCGAGAATTATCTTTATAGATCTCTATTCCTATCACATTGGAAACATCTCTTTCTTCTTTAAAGATAATTTCCACTTTTGGATTTTCATTCTAGAACATTTCCATTTCACATCAACATGTGGAATGTGAATACGCTCCCACTAAATCACAGATCCTTCTTTATCTTTGACATATCAGTCAAACCCTTTGACTATATCATCAAAGTAAAGATCCAAATCTGAGTTGCTTGTACTCAATCAATCACATTGATTAGTCCATTGTAACTTATAGACTTCATTAGCATTAGTGGATTCATAAACCTTATAGGTTGTGTCACGTACACATCCTTGTTTTATTCCTCATAGGAATGTGGTTTTAGTATTCATATGCCAAATGTCTTAGTCATTAAGTTGCAATCAACACGCATCATCCTTCTCAAAATGTTATCCATGTGTCTTAACACTTAAGATTCATTTGCACTTATGGATTTCATCCAATGGGTGCTACCATCAAGGTCATACCTTATGGTTCACATGAATGTCATTTAGGATGAAATGGTCATAAACCATAACTCAAAATTTGGTTCCTCATATTCGTCTAGATAGTTGGCTCATCACATGAACAACTCATCACATAGATAAACGAGGTGTATCCGTCAAGGATATAAGAACTTACAACTCCTTGTGATTCTTCATGTCCTTTATTAGTGTGGGGTATTCTTTTATTAAGAAGAATTCAGTTATTGGATAATCATTCTCTAACTCCTTAGAGTATGATTCCTTCATGATTTAGACATCACCATGCCTTAATCATGAGTTCACTATGATACACTATCATAATCACTCATAAGGATCTCAAACATTTGGTCCAAGTATTTCATTCATTGATCTCATCAAGAATTAACACTTTACCAAATTTGCACTTCATCTATGATAATCTTGAACACTTCAAGATATTCATATTGGTATTTCTCTAAACACCATTTGAAGTATTAGCATTTGTTCCAATAGGTATGTAAATACATCACATGTATCATACCTAATAGAATAATCATTCTCCCACTACCTTTATTGAAGATTGATTAATCATGTCCAAGATATTCATGTCTCTTACTGGTTCTCTAACCAAAAGAGTCTAGATTTATGCATCACATGGAAACTAGAAATGAATTTCTCATGATTGATGCTAATTTGATTGTTTGAGTTATCTATAACTTTTAGGTATCATTTTATCTTATGCATATCAAATACCACAAGATAAATAAGGCATTGCCACAAAGATCATATCTTTATGAATTGAAACATCTCTTTATTGATTGCCATCATTGTCATACAATATGCAAAAATAAAGTGTTTCTATCTATTGGCAAATATGAAATAGCAGTTCTCAACTCTATTTCGTGCCCTTTAGGCTGAAATAAACTGAAAGGTACTCCTATCTATGGCAGCAACACTTGCTCCAATGATGGGTACTCCTTTCTTGGTCCTTTCACAAAGGCCATCACTTCTTTGTGGATATTGCATATCATATAAGACATATCCATATCTTGGTATCATATACCTCAGATAAAGAAGCGGTTCATTTCATGATACCTTAGGTGGAGATATCCATCCCCTCCTTCATCTTCTATTATTCTTACAGATATAGATGGAAATTCCCTCATACACCCTTTCCCCATGTGCCTTGAGGTTGAAGACGGCTTGGGGGTCTGGCTAGCATCAGAACATTTCTTTGCTTTGCCCTTGCCCTTGCCCTTAAGACTTACCTTTCATTGATATCATCAAAGATTAGGGTTAGTCTTTCTTTATTTTTGCCTCAACATGTCCTCAACATGTCCAACAACTCTGTCAACGCTTGTCAAAGTTGTTCATATTATAGCTTATCATGAATTGTATGATTCTTGCAACATTTGCAGTATCATACCAATAGCCAACTCTTTGGCTCAGAGGGAATCTTACTTAGTCAGGTTTTCCACATACCCAATCACATTGAGTGTGTGAATACCTTACTGGATCTCCTTTTGTCATGACATACTAGGATAGTGTCTTGGAGACATCATATGTCTCATGTTGTCTTTGGAACTCATAGTTCATAGAACACAACATCAAGCACTCCTCATCAATGTCTTCCTCGGTATGCTTCCATAAGCATACTTTCAGCCATTGATATGGTGGGATCGAGTTCATCTGGTTCTGGTATAACTAGGACTTAGAGCTTTCACTCTACAATTGAGAACACTTCTCAATGCCCTAACCAGTCGTGGAAAATTTCCCATGTAATTTTTTGGTCTCAAAGACTGATCGCAAATAAGTGATTATTGTTGATCAACCATTTATTGTACAAACGGAAATATATGCAATTTTAGTCCAAAACTCCTTTTGACTTGTTTGATTGATTTGAAAAGTTGACGATATAATTATGACTTTAATTAATTATCGCTCCCACTATTTTAGTTCAAATTGATAGCCCTCACCATCAATTCGGAAGATTGCAGCGTACAACCTTCTAGTGGACAAGATCCTGAAATCCTCTAAGTCATGGACCAGCTTGGGTTGTTACCCACAACTTAGATCTCTCAAGTAGGTAACTCTTGCCAATTGCATCACATGCAAATCTTGATAAGATGTCATATGCAACTCCTTGGCATGATCATCTCCATGCCTCAAGGTGCTTGATCCTATCTAGGTCACCTTGTTAAGTCCGACCCAAAGCCAACACGGTGAATATGCACCCTGCTTGGGCAGATCCACATATCCATCCTTCACGCTTTTACGAGATAGACGGTGCACCATGCTTGGGCGTGCCCACACTTAGTCAATCAAGCTTTTCACGTGTGTCGCATTTGGAAGGCATCTAAAACATTAATATTTAATGAGGGATTTGGTTTTTATATACATATACATATCCAATCACCACAATACAAAATATGTATCATATACATGCTTTATCCCACAGAAAACATGCAAAATGATAAAAGCGATGACTATGGCCATCCTAATGTGATTCCTCAAGCCAAGAGGAATCACGGTCATCTAGGTCTACATCACATGCAGCCTGTACAAGATGAACTCTGTGCTTTGCCTTTCTAGGTTTGATCAACTCATCACATGACTGATCGGCTCGCCATCAGGCCGGTCGGCTGGGTGCCACCACCCGATTGGTTGGCTCCTCCAACTCATCGGTTCGCCTGGTCATCGTGCATCTCATCATGGCCGCCACCCACTCATCTCGCTCCTCGAACCGGTCATCAACCGATCGGCTCACTCCTTGAACCGATCGTCTGGAATGTCCATCGATCGGTTCACTCCTTGAACCGACCATCTCAGCTGTCGTCAAGATGTCCTCCATTCTTCGACATAATAGGAAATAAAAATCTATCCTATTTTACATTGTAAAAATAGAAACCTCGAGTTACATTCGAGGGGAGTAAAGGTAGGAAAGAAATCTCGAATTATTTCGAGTTACATCAGGAATAGGAGAAGGAAGATCGGTGCGTAGACCGAGATGCAAGCAACCACATACAACCATACACAGACAGGGTTTATTGTCCATAACCATGCTATACATCCACCACAAAACTCATTTAAGGGTGACACGTATCGAGTGCATTAATATTACATATCATATATGTAAATTGGGTTTTGTGGATTTCGGATTGGACATGCATAAAGCCAATTTTATTCGCATCCTATGCAATAAATAAAGGCGACAAACCAAAATCGATCATATCGATAATCCTAAAGTATAGAGCAGTTGACGTGGCTCTGATACCACTGTTGGATTTTAGGGGAGGCAAAGAAGGCAGCGGAAACAAAAAAAATTCTCCTCCCCAAACCCAGAACAAGGAAACACGTCAACGTCTATACATTAGGAAAGGGATGGTTTGTGGAATCATACCTTGTCCCGAGGCTTGCTCGGCGACAATACCTCGAGGCTTGTGTGGTCTTCACCTCCAGTCTTGGATGGTGTCTGTGCAGCTCCTGGTCCCACCAAGACTGACGACTCCTGGTCTCACCGGGACTGTCGGGATTGACAGCTGTCCTCCAAGCAGCAGAAATCTCCTGCCTCTGAAGTACTCCACACGGACCACCTGGAACTCCAATCTCCTTGTCCCACAAGGAATTGGAAGGAGTCGCACCCTCCTGTCAGCGTACTAGTCACTGACACACTCTCCTGCCACCAGTCACTTTCTGCAGTTGTCTTTCCCTTGTTGTGCCTCCCTTATAGGGTAGCACTTTCTCGGGCTCTCTCGGTTACCAAAACTAGAGAGAACGACAACTTTACAGAGCAACTGGTTGCACTATGTTGTTCTTTGAGAAGCCCCCAATACCCCTATATATAGGAGGGTCATGGGACAGGGTTCTCTATCCCCGACAATGTGGGACTAAAGTAGGAGTAGAAGGGTTCGAGATTTTCAACGAAAACAACCAACTACGCAACCTGAACCGATCGTTTCATTTCTAAAACGATCGGTTGGGGACCTGAGCCGGTCGGTTGACACCTCAACCGATCAGTTGGGACCCATGATACGATCGGTTCACTTCTGAACCGGTTGGTTCATGGTCCTGATCAGTTCCCGATTGACTTTTCTTCTTTTGTTTCTAATTGGTATCAAATACCAATCCCTGTTCCAATAAAATTGGGTAAGTGAAATGAAAGGAAATTTCTCACCAATCCTACTTTCCCAACTTGCTCGGTTGCATCAGTTGAACCGATCATTTCAACACTTGAAGCAATCGTTTCACCTTGTCCATGAGCCGATCAACTCACCATCTGAACTGATCGGTTCACCAAGCTGAGCCGATCGGTTCATCACATGAACCGATCGGTTGGGAGTGCAGATTGTGCAGAAACAGTCAATTACAGTTTCAATCAATCCGATACTCCAATCAATATGTCCAACACCTTGAACATTATGATATTGAGATATCAATTAATTGAGTGTTTAATTGAACTACTAAACTCCTTTAGTAATCAATCTAAACATCATTTGTGGACAAAACTCCTCTTCCAGGTTAAATCCTATGTGTGTGACCCTGTAGGTCCTTTTCACGTTGGCAGTGAAAGTCTATAACACTTATGTCTTCACAAGCATAGAGTGGTGCCTAGTCACACATCAGTGCTACCCAAGTGAAATAGAAAGTTGGAGAACAACTTTCAATCCTACAATCCATGAATGGTGTTACAGTGAATGTATAATTCCTTTGTCGTTGATATCCCGAATGAACTCGAGGCATGGAACAGTTATCCTGTCAATATTCATTCACTTTGTTGATCTCAGAGTAGATTGGAAGAGATATGTTTGACGTCAATATCACATATTGATTCACGCATGTGTGCACGCCTTTCTCAATCCTACTCATCAAGTGGCCATGGATATCATACTCCCTCAGGAGGGACAAATCCTATATCTATAACTCACCCCTCAAAAGCCCCATGTGTCAAAGCCACCCAATCATCACCTTTATAACAACCCATGTTTCAGGACTGCATTTAATGATGTCAAAGTGTGCCCAACGACATGTGTTGAGTGTAGTGATTTCATGTCAAAGAATCACACTCACCACCATCACTGTGAGTACTGACTGTGACTACCATGTCATGGTTCCATGTGTCAAACTCACGGTGGGTCTGTCCGGTACACTTGTTCTCTAACAAGTACCTATGCGTTTGGTTTGATATCTCTATATCATGACTAATGAGATTCTATCATCAACCAACACCACAATCTAGTCTTGTGTGTCATTGCTGTATATCTACCTTCTACAATGACATCCGACTAGGGACATAACAAGAATGTACAAACTCTTAGCATATGTATGATCTCATCGTTCAAGTCCTCAACCTGAAAGCATACATCATTGAGTACTATCATTCTCTAGACATTCAATCTGTTCTATCATTATCTCATATGACTGAACCAGAAAGAATTGGAAGCTTGCCTTTGATGTTTATCAAATCAATCTTAATGTATCCCACCAATCATCCCATGATTGGCTCTCAGGGAATACATACCTACAAAAACACCATATACAACTTTTCCTGCCCCAACCTGAGAGTACAGGGACGACTCTAGGACACACTAGACATCTAATCAACTTTCTTAAAGATCCATTACTATAGGTCCTCTTTGTTGCCACATGTTCATTTTCATCACTTCCGATTACCTAAAAAAATGTGGCAAACCACAAGGGTGAGACCCATGTCCCAGTAAGAGATATAACCTCCTACAACATTAATTAATTACAACATTTTTAAGTAGTTAAACAATTAAGCAATTTAATTAGATTTAACAAATAAGCTCAGCAGTACTGATGATTAAAAAAATACATAAAGGAGAAAATAATAAATATCATCATTAGCCAGACTATCATCCTTTATCTTATTGACAATATAAGAAATTTAGTAGCATATGCATATCTAGCATCATGAGAAAGTCTAGTAACATAGCATAGCTAACAACATGAGCATGTCTAATTGGTTGAACATATCAACATCATAAGAAGAGCTAACAACATAAGCACAACTATCTGGATAAACATGATTAGTAGTATATGCATCTCTAGTTACAAAGGCATGGCTAGCATGCTAAACATAACTAACAACATGATATAGCTAGCATCATGATTATAATCAGCAGTAGTAGTATTGTTTTCAACACAAGCATAGCTATTGTATGTACGCATCTACAATCTTAATCATATCTACAACCTAAGTATATCTCCTATATCTTAATTGCACTAAGCATCATCTTTATGTAAATATAACAAAAAAGGGTTATCATTCCATGTGAAACGTCGTGTATAACCATAAACAAATATTCTACACAGTTGTATTACATTTTTTATTACGCCCTGAGGAAATTGAAGATACCACTCAAAATCCAACTGACCACTGCTAAGTCTAAATCAACACCATATAAGATCTAGGAAGAGTCGGACTCCTAAGATCTTCTCTGCCCTGGGTCAGTATGGGTCTTCCACAATGACACAAAAGGTCAAGCTACTAAGAGCCTAGTCCGTCCTTGGTACGGGTCACGGTACTAGTGAAAGGAGGTGGGTATGCATACCCTGCCATTCGAGGTACAACCACAGTTGTCCTCCAATCTCATCACATATATAATCACCGAGACATGACTGTAGTCGTTATCAAACTAAGGGCTAGGTATGACCGCAGTCATCCTCCCTAAACACTTGAATTCAGGATGACAAGCACCCCAGTCATCAAATGAGCAAACCCTAAGCATAAGGAGCAAGAAAGGTAGGGTTTTAGAGATTTAGAGCAATTTCTACCACAGAACAGCAAGGTTTTGACCTGGGGAAAGCTAGGAGGAAGGATAGCAAAGAAATAAATGGAGGAAATAAGGGAATTCTTACTCTTTTAGGTCAAGATCACTAGAAGGAAGCTTTTTCAACCCTAAAATGAAGTCAATTGCAACCCTAGATCCTTTTTCCAAGAAGATCCCCGCTTTCTTTTTCCTTGGGAAGAAAAATTCACAGCAGTACAGAGGGAGAACGAAGGTTAGAGAAGGAGGGAAGTGGTGTAGAAAAAATAGCTCGTTTTGGTGCTTGGGGATGAGTATATGACACTTTAAGATAAAGAAAAAGAAAAAGTTGAAGTTCTAGTATCTATCCAAGTGTCCATGGCCTTAAATTATTAATAATATACAAGGACACACACAACAAGCTCTCCCACTATTTGTATAGACATGCTTATCTTTCCTTTGTCGAATTTCCCAGCCAATCACATAATCCATTAGTTGCTAGCTACTAAAAGTAGATCATCCATGAAGGGGTAAACCCTAAAATACCCTTGAGGAAAACACCTTCAAACCATGGCTCAACTAGGAGAACCATGGGTAAAAATACTCAAGAATGATAATATAACATCTAAGTAATATAATTTATGTGACAAATTGCAAATAAAACCCCTCAATTGGGTAAATTGTAGAAAAGTCCAAAATGTACAAAAAATTGCATAACTTGCTCAAGCAAAGTTCAAATTGGACCAAATTTGAAACTTAACTTGTGTTATGATTTCAATGCATATCACAAGGTTATATTAGGGTTATAAGAATTCAATTATGATAATTAAGCTTGTTTAACTCATTAAGCAAGTTTAGGGGCCTTGCAACTATAAACCCCGAACGGGGATTTCGCCCCCAAAATCCAAGGTAAACAAAGATGGGTACTTCCTTTGCACCTCATCCTATTACCTTCACATGGTTACTTGCATATAATGGTGATGTCACATGATTCATACATATCTCATCTTGGGTCAGCACAAAAAACCCCACCTAAGAAGACATTCTCAATATGGAATGTAGAAACTTGTTGTGTCATCTGTACAACTCTAGTAGTAATGTTCAACTTTAAATTCTAGCTATCATCATAAAATTATATCTATTGTATCAACACATTACTCAAAATTTATACTTTATACCTTTTTTACCAATAATGCCATGTGTCCCATACCATTCCTTAAAGCATAAAAAAGGCGATGTATCCATCCTTGTTTTTAGATACACTAACACTGGAACACTTGTCAGTTCTTTTTCAACATCAAAAGAAATGCTGACACTGGCACCTGTCATTTCATACAAGGAAACATCACTCCTAGTCAACCTTGTTAGGGGTGAAACAACAACACCATCTTCACCTTACTAGGATTTACACAACCTACTTAGAAGACATATCATGATCCCATAAAGACACTTAATCAATCCCATCTCACTATTGTTCAACTTGTATCATAGCTATTGCTGCTTCGGAAACCCTAAGGTTTTTGAAGAAATATTGATCATATTTTTTACCATATTTGAAATACTTTGTCATGTCATCGTTCAAAGCTTAATATAACTTGTATGACATGATTGGAACACTCTAATCCTCCTATTCATAAATTCTATTTGTACATTGGTTAGTCTAAAGGAAATAACTCTAAACTCATGGTCATGTGAATTATGTCATCCAATCTAACTCTTATGCATTGATATTTGATCATAGGTTTATCTTAAAGGAACACAGTATCACATATCTATTGACGAACAAACCATCATTCCTTGATAGTGGTCTTGCCCAGATATCATTGAACCATACACAAAATTATAGAGTCACTTTTGTTTGTCCTTCCAAACAACATTTAGAGGGTCATCGTCAACTCTCCCTACCTCTCTTTAAGGGAGAGGAACACTTGACATCTCCAACCTTCACATACTTCCCATACTGTTGACACATCTTGGATACTAGGATTCATTACCTTGGTATCCACCTCATGTTCTATAAGGAACTTAGCTCATTATCTCATCCACTTTTACCAACATAACAAATATCAAGACATATAAGAGGAGTCTTCTAAATTATTGGAAGGTTCAAAAGCAAACTCATCACAAACTTTATGATCTTAGAACCATAGTCCAAGCAACCTTATGCTATAATAAGCTATCCACCCTCATGTTTGCAATGAATCCACATGTACCAAGTGGCAATGATCCACTTGAAAGTCGTGCTGTAGAAAGGAAAGGCACAAAGGTAAACACACTTCCCACATCATAGCAACATTGTTCAAGGGTCACTAGCTAAAAGGTAACCAATACTATTTTCATTATGCAAGTTACATCTTCTTATGTATCATTTTACCCTTTTCATTTTGGGTTCCTTGCCATTAGAATAGGAATCATCATGAATAACATATCTCATTACTCCTTTCTTGATGACTATTTATCACCCTTGGGTATGTTCTCTTATTTCATTACGTTTTCAACCACTTATCAGCAGGTAAATCATCATATTCCACATTTTCTTCATTAAACATGGATCATTTGCCTTAATTTCTTTCAAACTTCATGCTTATTTTACATTAACACTTTCTTACACACATAGGTTGGTCTGAGATTAACTCAGGTTCCACCTTATTCCTTTGTCATTGTCCCCATTTATCTTCTCATTTTATACTTGTCATTCGAGTTCTCTCCATCTTATGTGGATTTCATACCTTGAATCACTTTATAAGTATAGACTTATCTGTCCTTTACTTTATTATCTTCCTGAATCACATTTTCAAGAACTCCTCTTTTCCTTATTTATATTTAGATTTAGATTTCATGGTGTTGTATCTTTCTCTTATAGTTACCAAATATTCAAGTTTTGATAGATAATGATGCAATTCTCATCTTCTTTAAGGTAGGATTGAGATATTCACACCATGATTTCTTATTCGTTATGCTCTTTAGATTGTCTCAAAATGACTACTTGATCAGAGTAATAAAAAACATAACAATCTAAGAGTTCCATACTTACCATTTCTTCAATAATTGAATACCTGGCCAGGGCACCCAAATACTGAGATTAGGCAATATGCACCATATTTTTATGTCATATTCCAAAATTTGACATCATCCTAGTCCTAAGTCCTAGTGTCCTATAGACTCCGTGAACCTAAAGCTCTGATACCAACTTGTGTGAACATGTTACACTAAACGAGATTACTCAAAACATAAAACACAATCAATCATTAATTAATCACATACCCAAAAATATGGGTAAATTAAAATCATTTTCAACATCAACACTCGCTTAGAAACATTTACATAAGAGCCAAACATCTTTGTATCAATACTATGCCAAGAATTCAATACAAATTATTTAAACACCTTAGCCTCAACATATATACACAGAAAAACAATATTCATATATGCCACACAAACAAGCATTTAACGAAAGTCTGATTCGTTTGAAACACCATATACAACTTTTCCTGCCCGGACCTGAGAGTATAGGGATGACTCTAGGATACACTAGACATCTAATCAACTTTCTCAAATATTCATTACTATAGCTTCGCTTTTCTTCCACATGTTCATTTTCATCACTTCCGATTACCTAAAAAAATGTGGCAAACCACAAGGGTGAGACCCATGTCCCAGCAAGAGATATAACCTCCTATAATGTTTATTGATTACAACATTTTTTAAGTAGTTAAATAGTTAAGCAGTTTAATCAAATTTAACAAATAAGCTCAGCAAAACTGATGATTAACAAAATACATAAAGGAGCAGATAATAACTATCATCATTAGCCAGACTATCATCCTTTATCTTGTTGACAATATAAGCAATTCAGTAGCATATGCATATCTAGCATCATGAGAAAGTCTAGTAACATATCATAGCTAACAACATGAGCATGTCTAATTGGTTGAACATATCAACATCATACAAAGATCTAACAACATAAGAACAACTATCTAGATAAGCATGATTAGTAGTATATGCATCTCTAGTTACAAAGGCATGGCTAGCATGCTAAACATAACTAACAACATGAGATATCTAGCATCATGATTATAATCAGCAGTAGCAGTATAGTTATCAACACAATCATAGTTGTTGTATGTACACATTTACAATATTAAGCATATCTACAACCTAAGTATATCTACTATCTCTTAATTGCACTAAGCATCATCTTTATGTAAATATAACAAACAAGGGTTATCATCCAATGTGAAACGCCGTGTATAACCCTAAACAAATATGCTACATGGTTGCATCTTTTATTACGACCTGAGGAAATTGAAGATACCACTCAAAATCCAACTGACCACTGCTAAGTCAAAATCAGTGTCATACAAGATCTAGGAAGAGTCAGACTCCTAAGATCTTCTCCGCCCCCGGTCAGTACGGGTCTACCACAGCGACACATAAGGTCAAGTTGCTAACAACCTAGTCCGTCCTTGGTACAAGTCATGGCACTAGTGAAAGGAGGTGGGTACGCATACCCTACCATTCGAGGTACAACCATCGTTGTCCTCCAATCTCATCACATATATGATCACTGAGACACGACCGCAGTCGTTATCAAACTAAGGGCTAGGTATGACCACAATCATCCTCCCTAAACACTTGAATTTAGGATGACAAACACCCTGCATACTCATCAGTATGCACTCTGAGTTTCCCTTAGGAATACTCATTTCATCATCTTGCAAGTTCTGACACTCAAATGGATCTATGGCACAAGACTCTACATGATTAGAGTTTCACTTGATAAGTTATGTCAATTGGGTGAATTAAGGCTGCATCAAACAAGTGGACATACAAACCCTAATTCACTTCTAACAAGCATATAAATATCACAACTTCAAAAGATATAAAATGTGTGAAACACAATTTCTCATTTCATCATCACATGATACTATTTACTTGCCATTCATGAGGCTACACTATTCATCATACTATCACAAGATTTAAATCCTTTTCACAATATACCTTTATCAACACAAGAGGATTACACCTCATTCAGGGCTCAACCATGCCCAAAGGTCATTAAGACCATCATACTATCCCTGCAAGATCATCATTATCTTTGCATGCCTTATAACAAGGCTCGACAACATTACTTACATATAATACACTAGATCAACACAATATTTCATTAATGAGCTAAGAGATATTCATAAACAATCATAGTAGGGTTATATTAACATTAAGAACATTCCTTTATTACATCAACGTGCAAGGAATCTAGATATGATTAACTCTCATCATACTCATTATGCACATGTTTAGCATAAGAAAGTATCAACCATGTGGCTATGATAACCACCAATTAACATATCAAGGTTATGATCATAGTAAGGAGGTTATTCCACCATCATTCCATCATATAAGAATGCTAAACATGCATACTCATCTTTATCTATTTGCATTAGAGTTAGGTTCACAAAATAAATTATATTAATGCTACTAATCAACACTCATACCCAAACCCTAACTCACGGCATCCCCATTGGATCATGCATGCATACGGTAAAGCATCACCATCACATTGCATACCATTCTCAAGTATGAACCCACACATAAATCAAGGTGTAACCATCGGGTTATAGCATACTAGGGTTTCAACAACAATAACAAAATACTCCATGATTGTATTAGTCATTCAAGGACTATTCATACCCAATTACCATCATTTAGTTATATTAAAGCTAGGTATAACAATTTATACCTCATTAGGGTTACATATCAACACAATATGATTATCATACCCTCTATTCATATGAGTGAATAGGTAAGACTACCTTATTAAGGGTAACCCTCCATTTTTTCCATCATCATTCAACCCATATCACCATACCATAATGTCACCCAGAACCATTGGATGTTTAAAAGGTAAGACCATTGGTTGTTTACATAAGTAAACACCTTGGATAAACCACCTATGAAGTCCTTGATTTGTGCTCTAGAAATATTCACCATCTAACCCTATACATCCCTTGATTAACAACACAAAAAGTTCCATTAAGTGTAAGTAAAACCCACAATCGACTCTTCATTTAAAACAAGCCATCCATTATCAACAAGTAAGCTCCTTAAGTTGATCATATAAAGGAAACCATCTAAATCATATTATTAGGACCAAAATATTACATTATCCATCATTATACTTTATTGGAGTAATAAACATTATATCTTGACCATTGGGTCAACTTCATATGTCAAAACATCAATTACAGTATAGGTCTGGCCATTGCATCAAGTGACCCAAGAAACCATTGGTCTAAGGCTTAATTGATGCTACAACTACAATTATTAACTCACCATAGGTTGTAGATACTTGATCCACCATCATTAGTGATCATTAAATAACCATAGGTTGTTATATCAACACTATATTCATTAATCAACATCAAATATTAAGCTAATGTCATCATTGATTGATAACATCAGTAGGGTACTTAATGGTTGATCATTATACTTCTAATTGATCCAAAACCTGAACTAAGGGTGTGACCATAGGTTGTAACCATCATATGACACCTTTGATCATGACCATCAATTTTCATGAAGACAACACTATATGGTTGTTGCCATGGTACCATCATCGGGTCATGGGTTTATAGAAGAAATCAGCTTAAAACCCTAAAATTGACCATTGGTTGATAGGTTATTAGCACCATAGGTTGTCAAACCAACCTGATCTGAGTCATATTATACCTTAAGAATAATGTACACATGATCAAAGGTTCATATAAAACTGAAATCAGAACAGGGAATATTATAAAAATTGAAATCCAAGTCAAGCATAGCTTTTTAGTGCATGGATCATCATTTTCAAGCAAGAACATGATCTAGAAAGCTTATGGTAAGCAATAAACGTGGAGCAAGTTATAAAACTTGCCTATAATGAGAATATGAAACCCCACACAGAAGAAAACTCAAGCAGGGAGTGTAGAAAATCCAAAAATAAGCTATGAATTTGTCCATCTAGCACCTTTCTTCATCAAATGAGCAAATCCTAAGCATAAGGAGCAAGAAAGGTAGGGTTTTAGAGCTTTAGAGCAATTTCTACCATGGAACAGCAAGGTTCCGACCTGGAGAAATCTAGGAGGAAGGATAAAAAAGAAATAAATGGAGGAAATAAGGGAATTCTTACTCTTTTAGGCCAAGATCACTAGAAGGAAGCTTTTTCAACCCTAAAATGAAGTCAATTGCAACCCTATATCCTTTTTCCATGAAGATCCCCACTTTCTTCTTCCTTGGGCATAAAAATTCGCAGTAGAATAGAGGGAGAACGAAGGTCAGAGAAGGAGGGAAGTGGTGGAGATAAAATGGCTCGTTTTGGTGCTTGGGGATAAGTGTATGACACTTTAAGATAAAGAAAAAGAAAAAGTTGAAGTTCTAGTATCTATCCAAGTGTCCATGGCCTTAATTTATTAAGAATATACAAGCACACACACAAGAAGATCTCCCACTATCTATATATACCTGATTAGATTTCCTTTATCGAATTTCCCAGCCAATCACATAATTCATTAGTTGATAGCTACTAAAAGTAGCTCATCCATGAAGGGGTAAACCCTAAAATACCCTTGAGGAAAACACCTTCAAACCATGGCTAAACTAGGATACCCATGGGTTAAAATACTCAAGAATGATAATATAACATGTAAGGAACATAATGTATGTGACAAAGTGCAAATAAAACCCCTCAATTGGGTAAATTGCTGGAAAAGTCCAAAATGTATAGAAAATTGCATAACTTGCTCAAAAAGTGTCCAAATTGGACCAAATTTGAAACTTAAGCTTGTGTTATGATTTCAAAGCATATCACAAGGTTATATTAGGTTTATAAGAATAAAATTATGATAATTAATCTTGTTTAAATCATTAAGTTTAGGGGCCTTACAACATCACTCACAATGTGCATCACAATTTTCATAACACATAATCACTACCTTCATGACAAGATTTTTCAAGATCACAGTGGGTAGTGTCAAAATATGATGATTATCACATCATCATTGTAGTGAATTCAAGTCAAAGGACCACGACACCATTATCACATTTGCGAGTTTATTGCGACTATCATATAGTGGTCCATGAATCACTCTCAATGTTGGTTTGTCCAATACACTTGTTCTCTGACAAGTTCCTAGGTTTATGAATTGGTATACAATGCTTAAGACCCATGGGACATGGTCATCAGTCACCACACATACTATTCTTGCACGTATTATTTTTGTCTAATCCACAAAAATACTTGACTAGGGACATTTTTTGTCTAACCCACAATAATACTTGACTAGGTACATTTTAAGAATATTGTTCTTAGCATCAAATAGGATCTCATGTTCAAGTCACGCACTTGGAGTTCCATGTCTTTAGACAAATCATTCTAAGGACATTTATTATGTACATTAATATCACAATATTACATGTAGATCAATAATTTGGAACTGCCTTCATTAATTATATCAAAAGTACAAAATATCCATATATATCATCTAATGATTAGGTTCTAGGTCATATACCCTAACAGCCTCCAATTGTAGCTATCGACCATGAATTTGATGGATTACTAGTTTATTTTGATCATGTTGATCAAGCTACTGAGTTGGTCATTTTTTTAGTGAAGGTTGGTCAGTTGGCAGCTTGAGCATGGAGAAGGCTGATTTATAAGTGGTCGACCAAGGTGGTCAATCAATTGGTAGTTCAAGTATGGAGATGGTCAATTGTTGAGTGGTCAATCAAGGTGGTCGATCAATCTTCTCCATCACTGGTTGTTTATTGGTGTTGTTAGATGGGAGGTGGCATCATTTGATCCTTAGTTGTTAGTCATCAACCTTGGCATCACATTCAATCACCAATGCTCAAGATGTGGAGGTTGATCAAGGAGATGACTTGCCTTGATTGATTGTTGAATGGTCGATAGAAGTTGATTAATGGAGCTTTATTGGGGAGGCTGGTTGGGCGGTGTATCATGAGTCTTAGTTTATGGATATTAATCAATACATCTCGATAAGAAGACATTGTCCAATGGATGCTCGATAGATGAAGCTTGGGGATCAGAAGATGTTGATCACAACAAGTCAATTTCCAGGTCAATCAAGGTGGTCGACCATGGTTTTAAACAAAAATGTTGATCGATCCATCTTCTGAACATGTCCAAAAATCCCATTTTAGGCTGGGGCGTTGTCCCATACTTCATGGGAGGCATCTCCCTCTTGACTCCCACCCATTGAAGTGTAGTATGACCATGTTATTCGTCACTGGTATGGAGAGATAAGCTCCACGCTTACAAAGGAAGTGAAGAAAAGTATCAAAATCCTAACAAATTATCATAAATCTATATGGAAATAAACCAAAATCTTTCTAACGCAAACAATATATATTAATGCAAAATTGGTTTATGAATTTCAATGATAGTATAATGAGTATCCATTCATCAAACCACCCTGAACTTAAATGTTGCTCATTCTTGAGTAACACAAAATCTAAAACACTCACCAAATTAAAACTCTCAACCCATGCTATTGCCTCATCCTTGCATTATGTTATAATCCTTACCACCAAGCATGGCCAAGCCGTCCGACCTCCCAAGATCATGAACACATATCCATATATCTTATTTCCCAATTTGATTTCCCAAAAGTATTTCCTTGCCACCGCTGCCAACATCATGCATATCTATGAGGTTCATGAGGGATTAGAGAGACCTATAGAATCGACAAGCACACACTTGATATGATACTAGTGTATGTCAAGAGAATGGTAAAAATTGAAGTATTCATTGTGCCCATTGCTGGAAAAGGAAATGAATCGATGTATGAGATGAAGAAGAAAATCTCTCCTCTATTCAAATCGAGATTACAATTTGTTTGCACAAAAACATATATCAAAATATTTTTTCTTATGCTCAGTGGAATCTTTCCTTTATTTTTGGTGATATGCTTCTATTACATAGTGAGGGGTATGAAAGAAGTAGATAGAGAGGAACGGGGGTGTTCCACCCTTAACTTAGATTTTGGCACACTTTTCTAACTTATATCTATTTTATGTATGGAGGGGTAAGAAATGGAAGACAAAATGTATAAGAGGCAATGGATAAATATACAACCAGATTTACAATTGAGTGTACCAAGTTTTTCTCCTTGTCACACTAGAATCAAATAATTACAAGATGGGGAATGGTTGGCAGTTTCATGCAATTATTCTATTCAGTAGGAAGAAAAATGTGTTTGGTCCCTCTGAATTCATTTCATGCTTGCCATCTTTTCCAAGGAAACATGATGATTTGAATTCATAGGCCAAATAGGGTACTTTCTATATAATGGCTACTCTCAAAATTTGGTCCTTCAAGGTGTTTCTTTGAGTAAAAGGGGTTGAATGATGAGAAGATGCAAAGAAAATGAATCTAGTCTAACATGATAATGTCTTTTGTTACTCTGTAATATCAAAATTTTGATATTATTTTAGAAAGAGCAATGAAATGTAATGATGAAATCTTAAATCATAAATAGATAGGTGTTATTGGAAAGTAGAATACGTACCACCCAACCTCCACCTAAAATATAGAACTTCTCATTCTTGAGAGCCACTAAATCAGATATGGTGGGAAAAATCATGTCGTTTAGCCATCAGAGGTGATTGCATTCCTATCAGCAATGTATCCTCCATCTGAAGGCTATAAAGAAATTTTCAGAACTTAAGATTATTTCTTATGAAGTCAACCCAATAATTACATTATCTTATGCTTTCAATTTTAGATTAGATCTTTTTGCATCCTTTTAGATAATGCAATCTATATGAGCACTTGTGTTTATGTAGTTGGCCTGACACATGAATTCAATTGTTTGGCTAATTATGATAGAAAGAACAAGATACAGTTTTGCATTCATGTCTACTATGGTAACATATGTCTTTAGACATTGGCCTTTTTCCATGAATTATGCAGATTTTTTCCTCTACATGATGGATGCACCATGCGTATAGTTATGCCTTATGATGTATGACCAAGACCATCATGATCAGAGTTTCCATGGGGAGAGTTTAGATCATGAGTTAAAAAGTTGAATCTGGTTTCTGACTTGTATGACTTTCCTCTTCAGGTGACCATTATGCCATATTTTGTTCTCTCTTTGTAGTTTGAGCATTTTCATATGATTCTATTCTAAATTCCTCAACCTCGTGTAATTGTAATTACTTATTCTTTCCAACTTTCAGATCAAAATTCAATTGCTTGATCACCCACCAGGCTTTGTGTTTTAGCTCAATAGGAAGGTAACATGACTTTCCATAAATCAATCAGAATGAAGTTGTAACGAATTGAAATCTTGGACATATTCTCTTTATGACCCTCTTACTAAGAATTTCCTTTCATTTCTATCCTTTTTGGTTTTGATTTTTAATTTGTGGGAATAATAGTGGTTTGGTGAAGATTTATTCATTATTTATGCCAACAAATGGGTTTATGCATAAATACCTCAGTGAATGCTTTAATCAGGTTCTAATATGTAAATTTACCACTTAAATGGCATATTGATAAAATAGATTCGTTCTAGATCAATCCTTAGCCTTATGGGGAAAGGAAGATAAAAATGAATGAATAATAATGCTTTAGACAAGTTAATAAGTTATTGAATTATTTAATATGATAAATAGTGGTAATAATGGATAATGAGATAAAATTCATAAAAGTAAGACTAATTGGTTAAAGACAACTTGAGATTCATTTTCATTGGGTTTGATTTGGTTTGGAGGCCAAGTTTCATTATTTTGGGATAACATTAACCATATCTCTTTTATTTCGAAAAGAAAAGGAGATTTATCTTCCAAATATGAAATAATTAATTACTCTAAAAGTGGAAAATAATCTTGGATTTGTAATCTACACCTTAAAAATAGCCTTTGGGTGAATTTTCATGTAATTTGGATAATCTTTAATATACATGTGAAATCAGGAGAGAGTTAGTGTGTAGAACCTTCAAAATATTAAATAAATGTACACACAACTTCAACATGTAAAATTGGTGGCAAATTCGTATCCAAGACACTTTATGTAACTTGTGGGTGAAGTTTCATCAAATTTGGAGAATTTTATAACCATTAATGATGGAAGAAATAGCAAATCAGATTTGGTTTATTTAACAAATCAAAAGTTCTCAAAAGGAAAATCTATTAAATATTCAGATTCCTCATGTCCAAAATAGGTTGGGGTCAAATTTAATTTAATTTAGAGTTTGTTTACACCCTCAAAAGAGGAGAGAGCAAATAAGAAATAATTGCATTCTCACTTTAATCAGATTTTGATTTGAATAAGGTTTCCTTTCGTTTCTCTATCACGCGGCCATAGATGGTGTGCAAGATCTCGATCGTTTATTTTTCGATCGGACAGTTCCCGATCATCTTCCACCTTGTGAAGAAAGCTCGTGTATGTGAATAGTGACGCCGGCCTAAAGGCTAGAAATTTTAGGGTTTTCATGCTCCTTTCTCAATGTTTTTTTATATTTTTGGTGCTACCAGTTTGGGAGAAGGTTGCACACACAATGACCCCTTACTCTAAGCCTACTTCTTCATATTTGAGAAACGCCCAAAGTCCAGACTACAAGCTTCTCACGGCCAACACGAGGAAACCCTAGAACAAGGGTATATATATGAGGGTTTTGATTTTCGTGACCTCCTTACCCAGACGCAGCTATCCCCACTACTAATTTCCTTACACATCACCTTCTCAACCATTCCCAAACTAGTTTTTCATCTCCAATTTGTGGAACCTCTCCCGATCAATGGCTTTCTCCGGTCTTCGATCAAGTCAAGAGGTGAGTTCGTTAGGGCTTGTTCTTCACTTTCATGCTCTCATATCACGATTTGGGTGTCGTCTCACCATTTCCCCCTTTCGCTCCTGGCTAGCTATATTTTTTCTTGCATAAATGGCGATGGAATGAGGAAGAGGATGACTTCCCCTATTGCTCCCTATCTTACCCCCTATTTTCTTCTTTTCTTTCATTTTTCCACCATGGGCATTTTTGTCATTTCACCCGAGGTTCCTTTGAGACGTGTAGGTCTTGCTGGAGTTGACTGGGTGACTTGGCCGCACCTAATTGGGCCAAGTAATCTGGGTCCAGCCCCTCACTCACCCTCTCTTTTGCTTTTTCTTGATTATTTGATATTTGGAAATTCTTGATTGGTCGATTTTACAAAATTCATATCTTTTGTTCTAGTTGTCCAAAAATTAAAGTAAAATATGTTTTGGAATCATAAAAATGTGATAAATCTAATACAAATACTTTCAAGGTTTATTTTTGAGTTTTATTTGGAGATAATTTCTAAAAAATGATTTTAACACTTAAAGTTCACCAAAAATACATTTTAATCATCATAACTCCAAAGTCAACAAAATCATATGTTTTCTTAATCATGAGAACCTAATAAGATTAATGGCAATGTTTTTAGATTCAAAATTGAATCTTCGTACAAAAAGTCCTAAATAGGTGTTTTCTTTATATTAATGCATATGATATACCCTAATACATTATTATACATTGAAAATAGGAAAAGTGGACCTTGAATCATCTAAAAGTGGTGAAAGTTTATAATTGAACTCAATATGAGAGGTATGTTCTTTCATTATACCTAAGTTGGGAATATTTTCAAACCTAACATAATTTCCCTAATGAGGCACTTTATAGAACCCTAATCTGTCTTTTGTTATTTTCTTTGATAAATTTGCCTCAAAATCAGTTTTGTTATTTATTTCTTGGGTCTTGGAACCACACTGCCATGTTTCAATTATATGATGATTTATCTTGCCACTTTACTATTTCTTGAGCATGATGGTTTATTTGTCTATTTAGCTATAGCAGTGGTACTTATGTACAACCACCCATAGTTTAGGGCATGTGTTATATTGCCATGGGGAATGTGTTCATTCTCCCCCTGGGCAATGTGTTGTTTCTCCCCAATATAAAATATTTGATAGGTGACTGGGAATGTGATTACTCTCCCCTCATCTATTTGGTTGAGGTATGGTAGGTTCCTCAACCCTACTTAGTTAATTTAGTGCAATATCAATCATTCATGCAAATTCATTATTTATTGGTTTTGGCAGGAATCTCTTATTATATGCCTCATTCTCTTGGCCTTCTCATCTTATGATGAATCTATATCCTTATGTTTCATTGTTGTTCTTATCTTTACTTCTTGTTCATATTGTTGACACATACCTTGTTTCTCTCTCTTTTTGGGTGACTTCCCAACCACCCAGGTAAAGCACAAGGTGTTCAACAAGATCAAGGAGGACATAGCCTTTGGCACGGACCTAGCTCTTGGAGATGTTGCTTTAGAGACAATAATTGAAGTAGTTTAGACTTCCCTATATCTTAGATTCATTGATGTATCTTACATGTAAACCTTGTATGGGAGATATGATGGAATTTTGTAATCTTTTGAAAGATTGAATACACTCATGATTTTTTTTCCGCTACCATACACTTTGGTCTTTTGTATACCATTATGTAAAGACTTGAAAATTTTACACCTGTTCCAACATACCTTTTGAGTATGTTTGGGATGGATGTTTTATTCTTCAAATTTAGTAAGTGGCTGATTTCACTCTTTTACAACATGGTATCAGAGCCCATGGTAGTCGAAATCTGACTATTTCAATTTTGTATCCCTAATTAGAACCCTTGTCTTACATAGTTCCCCTTTAAGTGACATGTTTACCCTTGAGTTGATCTATGGATGATGAAAAGTTGATTTAGGAACCTATGAGTTTCACATTAGAATCATGTTGACTAAACCCCCTAAAATATTTACAATTAAAAGATGTAAGTAACCATAGTACCTTGAGGTTGTTTAGTTTGGCATTTAGGCAGTAACTAGGGAATAAGTTGAAAGCAAAGGTGTCTAGAAAGGATCAGGGTTCGGTGGTTGGCAAGATTTTCCTACACACCACTAGCTTGGCTTACGAGGACTCCCGGATGCATATGATACATGCCTGACCTGAACAGATATGCATTGTTAGAAATAGCATGTTTTTAAGCAGTAGTAACCTTAGAAATATATGTTATATATCTTTGGGAAACTTAATATGTTGACCTTGTGACTTGTTTGAGGATGGATACCAAATATAGTCCCCTTATGTCCCTTAAGACCACACATTTGGTCAGCCTAACCCTAGAACCTGGACTTGAAGTTTGGTGATTAGTAAGCCATCAAAGTGTGTAGTGAAAGTGTGATGGATCTAATACATGGTTTAGTTAGACTCACCCTTTTACATGTAGTTTAGTTTGTCTTGGTAGGTCAAACCTCTTTAAGGGGTGGAGAGTAGTTGATTTGATGATGTTTGGGTAGTTGGATTTTGAGGACGAAATCCTTTTAAGGGGATGGAGCCATGTGTCATCTTTAAATCTAGCTACTCTGACTCTTGAAACCCTAATTCCATGATTAGGATGATAGTTTATTTGTATCCTTAGTTTTGACCAAACAAGTTATAGTTATAACTCAACATGCTTGTTTATATATTAATGAACATATTATAGTCATCTAATGAATAATTCTTATGTTTGAACCCTAATGAATATTTAATGCACATAATAAGAGTAACTCACATATTAGTCCTAACTAACGATACACATGATGCTAACCATGTCATCAACCAATAAACCCTAATGATATGATGAGCAAGATAATTGGAACCTAACTCTGGACTTAATAAATGCTAAAAATATATATGTGAACATAATGATCAGGTTGATCTAAACCCAAAGTTGTAATCATCTAACCCTTATATATGGCATCCTTTATGGCATTCATGATACAGTAATGACATTAAGTGTCATAATCAAATAATATAATTTGATACACATAAATTGGATATAATCACCTAATCATAGATTAATCAAGTTATCAGTACGTAATGCATATCACCTTGTTATCTAATACACACCTAATTAATCTCTGAATCGTGACTCGGTATGTGAATCAATTCATTAATATGTAATAGTTTCACCTTGTTCACTAATATCCACCTAATGACTCAAATATGGTTAATGAGTAATTCTATTCACATAAACATGCATGAGTGCCTATGTGGTGTTAAGTGAGCATAATCAATAATAAGAAGTGAATAAATATGAGAAAATGATTAATTATAACATTAATATGAGCAAGAAAGGTAATGTGATAATGTTTTTTTTTGGAACATACCAGTAGAACTGACTACATGCCACCAGGGCCAGCTGCAGGATCGGAGAATGCTTCAATGTCCTTCAGGTACAAAGATAATAAGAAATCTGGACAATTGACCCAACAACCATCTCGAGCAGGTTGTTTTAGATGGCGCTTGGCAAGCTGATCGGCAAGTTTGTTCTGGTCTCACTGTTGGTAGATGATATCAGAAGAGCGTTGCTCAAGGCCGACCTTGATGGCCTTTATTTGAAGTCTGTATATTAGAGGGGTATGCTTCTTTCCTTTGATCCATTAAAGGGCGTTATTTTAGTCGGTAATCACAGTATATTGCGAGAGATTTCTAAGTTTGGCACAGCGGAGACCATCCAAGATGGCTCTTAGCTCCCTGTCCATCAGATCAGAGCCTTGATACTTAGTAGTCCACCCCGATATCCAGTGCCCCGAGGTGTTCCTCAGAACGACACTCGTAGCTTTGGTGTTGTGCTTTGAGTCTACTGCAGTGTCCACCTGAATGATAGCAGACCGGCTGCGCACTTCCAAGGAGGAGGAGAGCGGCGAGATCAGCGGGCGTTTCTCGTGAGTCGAGCTGTAGAAGGTCACCTTTGCACTGGCGATGCTCGCCCTAGAGTTTAATGCGAGGATTCCCGGGGGCATTCGTTTACCTTCAAATACTGTTTGATTGCGGGCTCTCCAGAGCCACCAACACGTCTTATTTCATAAATAAAGATAAAAGTATATAATGTAACATAATTTGGATTAATTGTAGATGTAATCATAAATTGGATAAAATGTCTTATTTCATAAAAAATAATTTGTTATAATCTAATATGGTGATAATATGTGAACAATGGATCCCAAATCCAAATTATTAAGAATAATGTTCACATATAAATAAATAATTGAGTATAACTTTAATTGTGCTTAAAATTCTTAATAAGATATATGAGTAATATATATATGAGGTTTCATGCATAATAATAAAATATAACTCTTGTGGCAATAAAGTGGATATAACATGACATAATTAAAAGAATAAAATTGATAATGTGATATCCTAATAAACCTAAAATGTTAATTGTGCTATATCTAATAAAAAGGAAATCTTAATAGTGGAACTCTAGGTGATCCTTGAGAACCTGACCTATGAGGAGTTGCTAGTGAAAGTTTCAGTGGAAATTTTATAGTTTAGAGGAAACAACTTGGGAGTTTAGGGTTGAGTTGTTGCTCACTCACCCTTCCCTCTTTGCTTGAGATTTTAGGGACAAAATCCTCTTTAAGGGGTGGAGTGTTGTAACGAACTAAAATCTTGGACATATTCTCTTTATGACCATCTTTCTAAGATTTTCCTTTCATTTATATCCTTTTTGGTTTTGATGTTTAATTTGTGGGAATAATAGTGGTTTGGTGAACGTTTGTTCATTATTTATGCCAACAAATGGGTTTATGCACAAATACCTCAGTGAATGCTTTAAACAAGGTCTAACATGCAATTTACCACTTAAGTGACAAATTAATAAAAAAGATTCATTCTAGATCATTCCTTAGTCTTATGGAGCAAGGAAGAGAAAAATGAATGAATAATAATGCTTTAAACATATTAATGTGATATTGAATTATTTAATATAAGAAATAGTGGTAATAATGGATAATGGGTTAAAAATCATAAAAGGAAGACTAACTGGTTAAAAATAACTTGAGATTCATTTTCCTTGGGTTTGATTTGTCATGGAGGCCAAGTTTTAAAATTTTGGAATAATATTAACCATATCTCTTTTATTATGAAAAGAAAAGGAGAGTTATCTTCCAAATATGAAATAAAATATTTAATGACTCTAAAAGTGGAAAATAATCTTGGAATCATAATCTACACCTTAAAAATAGCCCTTGGGTTAATTTTCGTGTAATTTGGATAATATTTAATATACATGTGAAATTAGGAGAGAGAAAGTGTGTAGAACCTTCAAAATATTAAATAAATGTACAAAAAACTTTAGCATGTAAAATGGATGGCAAATTCATATCCAAGGCACTTAATGTAATTTGTGGGTGAAGTTTCAACAAATTTGGAGAATCTTATAACCATTTTACATTAAGTGCCTTGGAGAGAGTTTTGAGATTCTTATAACCATTTACTTAACAAAAGAGGAGAGAGAAAATAGAATATTATAACCATTTACCCAAATAGGATTTGGTTTACTTAACAAATCAAAAGTTCTCAAAAGTCAAATATAATTATATATTTAGATTCCGCGTATCCAAAATAGGTTGTTTGTCAAATTTCATTTAATTTAGAGTTTGTTTGCACCCTCAAAAGAGGAGAGAGAAAATAAGAAATAATTACACTCCCACTATAATCAAATTTCGATTTGAATAAGGTTTCCTTTATTTTCTCTATCACACGGTTACAGTTGGCGCACAAGATCTTGGCCATTTATTTTTTGATTGGATGGTTCTCGATCATCTTCCACCTTGCGAAGAAAGCTCGCGTATGTGAATAGTGACGCTGGTCTAGAGGCTAGGAATTTTGGGATTTTCATGCTCATTTCTCAATTATTTTTTGAGATTTTTGGTGCTATGAGTTCAAGAGAAGATTGCACACACAATCACCCCTTATTCGAGGCCTACTTCTTTGGATTCAAGAAATGCCCAAAGCTCGGGCTACAAGCTTCTCATGGCCAACGTGAGGAAACCCTAGAACAAGGGTATATATATGAGGGTTTTGATTTTTGTGACCTACTCACCCAGATGCAGCCATCCCCACTACTAATTTCCTTGCACATCACCATCTTGACCATACTCAAACTAGTTTTTTATCTCCAATTTTTGGCACCTCTCCCGAGCAATGGCTTTCTCTGATCTTCGATCAATTCAAGAGGTGAGTACGTTGGGGTTTGTTCTTCTCTTTCATGCTCTCAGATCATGATTTGGTGTCATCTCACGAGTTCCTCCTTTTCGTGCCTAGCTAGTTGTACTACTGCTTGCAGCAATGGCGACGGGCTGAGGAAGGGATGACTTCCCCTGTTGTTTCTCAATCTTACCCCCTATTTTCTTCTTTTGTTTTGTTTCTCCACCATAAGCATTTTCGTTATTTTGCCCGAGTTTCCTTTTGAGATGTGTGGGTCTTGCTGGAGCTGACTGGGCAACTTGGTCGCACCTGATTGGGCCAAGTCATCCAGTTCTGGCCCCTCACTCACCCTCTCTTTTCTTTTTCTTGATTATTTGATATTTGGAAATTCCTAATTGGTTGATTTTACAAAATTCATATCTTTTTCTCTGGTTGTCCAAAAATTAAAGTTAGATATGTTTTGAAATTGGGAAAATGTGATATTTATGATAAAAATACTTCCCAGGTCTTTTTTGAGTTTTATCGAGAGGTAATTTTTTTGGAAAATGATTTTAATGCTTAAAATTCGCCAAAAATACATTTTAATCATCATAACTCCAAAATCAACAAAATTATATGTTTTCTTAATTAGGAGAACCTAATAAGATCAATGGTGATGTTTCTAGAGTCTTTTTTTATGGGAAGCTAGGAGGCTATTTTATTCATCTTGCCCTCCTCTTGCAAGCCAATACGGAAAAAAATACATTCTACTTGGTCAATGCGGGAAATAAACTTGGAAGTACTACTTCCATTACACTTCTCTTTGATTAAAATGTTTTCAATACAGTCAGGAGGTCTAGGAAAATCATAACACCCTGCAGATAACTTATGCTACTCTTTGACCAAAGTGTCGGCCATGAGGTTGCCCTCTCGTGGTCTGAAGTCAATTCTCCAGTCTTGGTTTTTTTGCTAAACCTTGTTTGATTCTGTCCAACAGTCTCGCAAACCTTGGAAATTCACACCCATCTGAGTGAATCATGTCAAAAAAACTCTTATAGTATGTTTCTATTAAGAGATGTGCAATGCCATTTCTTTTAGCCAGAGCGAGAGCAATTTCAACTCCTATAATTTCAACATGGGTGGCTGACTCCGCGACAATGCTTCTGACATGTCCATCGATCCAGCAACCTTCATAATCCCATGCTATAATAGAGACAGTGGCTTTATCATGCTTCCATGATGCATCAGTATTCATTTTGATACTTCCTTGTGGGGGAGCTCTCCAGAATTCGTTATTAGTCACATAATGTTCTTTCAATTCTCTGCTCCAGGCTTTTTCAACTATGTGTAGATCATTTCGTATCTTCTGTACTTGTCTCTCCACAGTAATTTGTTGGTTCTCGAACACATGTAGGTTTCTAGCTTCCCATATGTTCTGACAAGTGACTAAGAACAGTTTCCTCCATGTAGCTTCTTGCTTCATTTGCTTCCTCAACCAGCATCGTTCCTCTTATTGGGTGAAAGCGGTGAGTTTACCTCCATTCATAAGCTTGCTCCAGACCTCCTTAGCAAACACACAATCTCGAAGTGTGTGAGTTAGTGTTTCCTCATGAGCTTGACATCTAGCACATGTTTTGTCACTTGCCATTTGTCTTCTGACTCTTTTGCTATTAGTCAAGATTGCATCATGCATAAGTAGCCAGCCAAAGAATTTGAACTTCGCTGGTAAATTAGTCTTCCACAGCTTTCCCCGTTCTCCCTCCACAATGATATCTCAGTCCTTTCTCGGGATATTGTATGCTGACTTAGTGGTGAATTTCCCATGTAGGGTACTGATCCATACTTTCACATCGGATATTGTATCAACAGATGGTGGTTCGATCTGCATGATTTTCCTCACTAGTTGCTTGGGAAACCAATCTTCTAGAAACTCCTTGTCCCACTTCCCATTGTCAAGCACCACCATCCGTATGCTCATGTCTTTGATAGACCTTGGTACATCACGCAAGGAACCATTGTCCAGATTAAAATTAGGCTTCACCCATTCATCCTCCCAGAAAAGGATGTTATTACCATTCATAGGAAGTAAGTATGAATTCTCTGTGATCAGTTTCTTGTACTTGAACGTGGCTGCTACCAATCTGGATAGATTTGAGGCTTTTCCACCCATGTACTTATTATATTTTTCTCTAATGAACTTGCACCAGCTGGTCTTTCTGTTAGATGATAAATCCCATGCGTTCTTAGCCATCAAGGCTGTGTTCCACTCCCTCATGGACTTGAGACTGAGCCCTCCTTCTTCTTTCTGGATGGTGACCTTGTTCCAGGCGATGAGAGACATTGGGTGGGCCTTATGTCCTCCTCCCCAGAGAAATTTGTGTATACTTCCTTTGATTATGTCACATAAACCCAGAGGTAGCGCCATCGTTTGCATCATATAGGTGGGAATGCTCTCCAGAGCTAATTTCGCCAGGCAACATCTTCCCGTAAGAGATAGGCACCTTGTTGCCCACCCATTGACTCTGGAATCTATTCTTGTCAGGATATCTGAGTACATTTCTTTAGTGATCTTCTTGTGTATGATAGGAACTCCCAGGTATCTCCCTAAATCATCAGCTTCCCTGAATCTTCCTATTCTATTAATCTTTCTTCTTGTTCTTTGGGGTACACTAGCTACGAAGTAGACCTGAGTCTTAGTAACTAATATCATCTGGCCCGAGGCCTCTTCAAACATCTTAAAGAATCGCTTAATGGTCTTCATTTGGTTTCTCGACGCTTCGCTAAAAAGGATCAGGTCGTCGGTGAAGCATAAGTGTGAAATCCTATCTCCACTTCTTCCCTGTTTGAAAGGCTTCCATTCACCTTCTCGTACAGACATTTGAATCAGTTGGCTTAATCTTTCAATGCACATGACAAAGAGATACGGTGAAAGAGGGGCGCCTTGTCTGAGTCCTCGACTCGGTTTGAACGACCTGGTTGTATGCCCGTTCCATAGAATGGAACACTCCCCCGTGCTAATAGAGTTCATGATATAGGCATTTATGGGCTTTGGTAGCTTAATCTTATCAAGAGTATCAGCAATGAACTCCCAAGAAAGCCTATCGTAAGCCTTGGCAAGATCAATCTTAATGGCCATGGTCTTTGTAGATGTCATCTTCCTCATCATATATATGACCTCTTGGGCAATTGCGATGTTATTTGTAATGCGTCTTCCAGGTACGAAAGCACTGTGTGATTCGGAAATCCAATCAGGCAAAAAGGTCTTGAGCCTTTCCACCACCACTTTAGAAATCATTTTTAGGCAGAAGTTGTTCAAGGAAATCAGCCTAAACTGATCGCAGTGCATAGGAGTTTGTACTTTAGGAATAAGAACTACGGTCGAGTCACACATTTCTTTATTTAGGGCCTTTCCTGCTAGGGCACTTCTAGCAGTGATCAGAATGGAGTTCTTCAAAGTATCCCACTGTTTCTATATGAATAGGCCATTGATGCCATCAGGTCCAGTGGCTTTATATGGATTCATGGCTTTAACCACCATGTGACATTCATCTTCCGACGGTTCTCTTGCCATGCTTTGCATTTGTATAGAGGAGAGCTTTTTGAAATCAGTAGGAATGTTCCTCATAGCCTCCGCTTGTGGTTCACCTGTCCGGGTTAATAAGGATTCAAAATGAGTTCTCACCATGTCTTCCAACTCGACTCCCTCTCATACCAAATTTCCATCTCTATCTTTGAGCATGGTGATGGTATTAGACCTTTGCCTTTGCTTGGCATAAGCACTGTAAAATTTGGTATTGCTGTTTCCATTGCGGAACTAGTTAATGTGGCTTTTTAGATGCCACTCCTCTTCCTCTTTCCTTAGGATATCATCCAGTGCAACTTTCATATCGATATAAATTCCATCAGTAATCGAGTTATAGTTAGTGGCCAGATCTTTTTCAAGTTTCTAGATGTTTCTCATGAGCCGAGCTTTGTTTTTCCTTTGGTGATTTGTGTGGTCCTGGTCCCAACTGGTGATATCCTTCTTGGATTCATTAAGGGCTCCATAGAAGTCAGATATTTGGTTCCATTTCTCGGCAAGCATGAATTTGAATTCCTCATTCGTCGCCCACCTCACCTTCACCACAAATCTCTGCGGGTCAGCTGACATAAGTTTGCTTCTAACCAAAATAGGGTTGTGATCTGATTGAAGTCTAGGCAAGTGTTCGACACAGAATTATTGGTACTTTTGTATGAAAGCATTGTTGGAAACCGCTCAATCGATTCTTTGTTGTAGAGTCCCCCTTTTGAAGGTAAATTTGGGCCTCGAGAAACCCAAGTCACTGAGACCTATCAAAGTTTCTTGGAATGTTGCTGCCTCTACATGATTGTAGTGTGGGCTGCCAGACCTTTCTGCAGGATAGAAGGTTGTGTTGAAATTGCCAAGGACAATCCAAGGTTTTTTGAAGGATTCCCCCATCTTAACAATGTGCTTCCAAAGGAGTTTTCTAATAGCTATATGTGGGTTTGCATAGACAAAAGTAACGAAAGTAGAATGATTAACGCAGCAAGTGACAAATTGTCTATGGTATTTAATGATCTATACATGACAATCATGTGCCTTCCAACAGACCCATATACCTCCCGCATAACCTTGGGTTTCAACTCTAAAGGATCGAGTGAACCCCAAGTTATTGGTGGTGTTAGTAGCTCTGGTACCACTCAGCCATGACTCTACAATGGTGACAATCTTTGGTTTATGAGCAGACATAAGTTCTTTGAGGTTGTGTTGTGTTTCCTTCTTTCCTATTCCCTTAATGTTCCAACACATGATATCCAACATTAAGAGCTTGATATAATTTGTGGTTCACAATTTGCTCCTCCCTCTAGTTCAACATTCTCTTTGTCCTCCTCGAGGTTCCCTTCTTTTATAACAGTGCCTCTATCTTCTGTGATAGTGTTGTTGTTCCCCAGATCTTCAGGTGGCTCAGTAGAAGCTATTCCTGGGTCTTGCCTTCGTGGACTTCATCTTCTGGTGTCAGATGATAGATAGGACTGTTCTTTTCTCTTTCACTTCATTTTGGCTCTATTGCTTTTACTTTTCCTCTCCCGCACATTCATCTGAGCACCAGCTAGGACTTCGCTAATGGACTGAATGTTCTCTGGCGACACAGTTTCCTTCTTCTCCTCCATAATGGCCATCGTATCCATTAGTTCCCCTTCCAATGTGTCTTCCTCTACTACAAACACCTCCACTACTTCGTCGATTTCTGGGTTTGTAATAACATGATCTTCCTTACTTTGACAGACCTTGCTGGCATCATTTCTTGCTATGTTCGTGATATTCTTCAAGATATCTTTATCTGCTTCCTCGGTGCTCATTGTTGTTGTAGCTTTCTTCTTTTTCCTCAAAACCTTTGTTGTCTTCCTACTGTGATCGGTAGATTCAGGTTGCTCTTCTATGTTTTCCGCCGAGGGTCTTTCTTCAGCTACCTCTTCCTATTCACCTTTAAGGGACCCAAATATGTTAGTGGAACATGTTTCATAACCAGGTTCCTGATATCTATTGTTTTTCCTGCCGCTTCCTTTTCTTCTCTGAGTTTGCCAATCCTCTTGGTGCTTTCTATGATTCTGTAGTGTCGCACTTCCATCGTGTTGTGTCTTGTCTGCTATGTCTCCCTCATTAGATTGTTGCTGATCATTACATTGTTTCAAAGTATGTCCCTCATCCCCACAGATAACACATACTCGTGGAATCCCCTCATATTCAATCTCATACTCTACTCCATTAATGAATATATAAGAGCATAGCTCCTTTTTGGTATCAAGTTCTATGGCCAGGTGGGCAAACTTACTTCTCGTCCTGCTAACTGTGTGGTTGTCTACCTTAATTAACCTTCCCAGTGCTAGTCTGATGTAATCAAACATGGTTGACACATAAAGGTGAAGTGGAAGATTCAAGATACGTACCCATGAAATGATCAGTTCAGGATATTCTTCTTTAGGCTTGAAAGTCGGATACCACTCCTACACAAGAAGGTTTAGGCCGAAGATTTTCCATGGTCCTCCTGTTAGGGCTTCCTCAAAGTCTCGTCTGTAGGATAGTTGTATAACAAAGTGTCTGAGTTCCATTTCGTACATGTTGAACCTTCCAAAAATCTTCCACATAAGTTTTAATTGATCCCTTAGAATATCGGCTCCTAGCAATCTGAACATGATGGCATACTGCCATGGCTTTTCCAGTCTCTCTTCTGCTTCTGGAACCACTGAGATGGCCGGTATGTTGTCGATCTTGCCCAGGGTGACCTCTCCCACAGAGAGTCCTTATTCAAAGAGCTTTTCCAGAAAGGCATCGTTGCTGCTACCCTCCTTATATCCTCTGACTGTATCGCTAAAGGATCGTGTCGTCTGTTCCACTCCCTTGGTGTTTCCCATATTTGGCCCAAACGTTTGCCCCATGGTTGTTTCAGCTTCGTTCAAGCCCCTTTCAGTACTTTTCGTGCTATCCGAGGGAGGTATTAGAGTATTGTCATTACCTGCCATGCTTCGTCCTCCTACATAGTTGAACTACAGGCCTATTTTTGGTATCACAAATCGATTGGACACATGGGTCATCCCCGGGTTAACTTTCCTTTCCGCGGTTGCCTTTGTGGACTTGATAGTCTCCTCTCCATCTTTATGATTCGTTCCTCTATCATGATCCACTTCGGGATCAGGGTTTCCTCTTCTGCCGCCCGCGCCGCCAGACCCCCTCCATCCCCTAGGTATTCCCATCGCCCTTACTACCAAAGAGTTTATCCTTGTGAACAATTTGTTTGAATTGTGATTCGATGTTTCTAGAGTCTAAATCAAAACTTTGTACAAAAAGTCCTAAATAGGGGTTTTCTTTATATTAATGCATATGATATACCCTAATACATGATTATATGTTGAAAATAGGAAAAATGTACCTTGGATCATGTAAAAGTAGTGAAAGTGTATAATTGAACTCAATAAGAGAGGTATGTGAATCCTTACACTTGAGTTGGGAATATTTTCAAACCTAACCTAATTTCCCTAATGAGGCACTTCATTGAACCCTAATCTCTCTTTTGATATTTCCTTTGCTAAATTTGCCTCAAAATCAGTTTTGTTATTTATTTCTTGGGTCTTGGAACCCCCACCACCATTTTGCAATTATATGATGGTTTATCTTGCCACTTTACTATTTCTTGATCATGATGGTTTACTTGGCTATTTATCTATAGTAGTGGTACTTATGTACAACCACCCATAGTTTAGGGCATGTGTTATTTTGCCCTGGGGAATGTGTTTACACTCCCCCTGGGGAATGTGTTATTTCTTCGCAATATAAAATATCTGATAGGTGACTAGGAATGTGATTAATATCCCCTCATCTATTTAGTTGAGGTCTGGTAGGTGACTCAAGCCTACTTAGTTAATTTAGTGCAATATCAATCATTCATACAAATTCATTATTATTTATTGGTTTTGGTAAGAATCTCTTGTTATATGCCTCATTCTCTTGGCCTTCTCATCATATGATGAATCTATATCCTTATGTTTCATGGTTGTTCTTATCTTTGCTTCTTGTTCATATTGTTGACACATACCTTGTTTCTCTCTCTTGTTGGGTGACTTCCCAAACACCCACGTAAAGCACAAGGTGTTGAACAAGATCAAGGAGGACATATAATTTGGAATGGACCTAGCTCTTGGAGATGTTGCTTTGGAGACAAGACTTGAAGTAGTTTACACTTCCCTCTATCTTAGATCCTTTGATGTATCTTACATGTAAACCCTATATGGGAGATATGATGGAATTTTTTAATCTTTAGAAAGATGGAATATAGTCACAGTTTTTATTCCACTGATATAAACTTTGGTCTTTGGTATACCATTATATAAAGATTTGAAATTTTACACATGTTCCAACATACCATTTGACTATGTTTGGGATGCATGTTTTATTCTATAAATTTTTAGCAAAGGGGTGATTTCACTCTTTTACATAAGTGATACCCAAATTTGTCTTAAATGTTGTATTGTAGGCCCAACGATCGACATTGATCTTGTTGGACCAATCTTTCAGAGTAAAACTAACATTTTTACATAGAATGGTATTGAGTTGCTCATTAGATACTTACACTTGCCCTCTTGTATCTTGATGATAGGGAGACACCACCTTATGATGCACACCATACTTTCTTAATAGAGATTTAAAACTTTGTTCTAGAAAATGATAACCTCCATTAGAAATGACAGTGTGAAGAACTCTAAAATGAGGAAAAATAATGTCCTTGAATAGCTTGATAGTATGTTTTGAGTCACTGGAAACTATATGTATGTCCTCTACCCAATTAGAGACATAATCTACTGCTACCAAGATGTAGGAGAAGGCACATGAAGAGGGGAATGGACCCATATAGTCTAGTCCCCATCCATTAAAGATTTTCAACTTCTTGTAATATGTTCAAGGGCACTTCGTCCCTCTTGATGATGTTTATAGACCTTGGACATTTATCATAAGATAACATTATTATGTAAGCATCCTTGAATATTATTAGCTAAAATAATCCACATCGGGAGACCTTCAATGTAGTCTTATTAGATCTGATATGGCCTCTAGTAGGACCTAAGTGGCATTGTTCTAGAATCAACATGGCTTCCTCCTTAGGAATGCAATGTTGGTAGAAACCATTGGCACATAGTTTGAAAAGATATGTCTCATCCCAATAATAATGTACAACATTGTGCATGAATTTATTTCTTGTGTTACCTCTACATTATGGGTGGAGGATACATGTATAAAGATAGTTAACAGAATTAGCATATTATGGAAAACTGACTAAAACTTTCATGAGTTGATAATCTGATAGAGAGTCATACATGGGAACAATGTATGTATCATGGATGTTTAGGTAACTTAAGCGGTCAATAAATATATTCTCACTATCTTTCTTATCTCATATATCTAGGTCAAACTCTTGTAGAAGAAGGATCCACATGATTAATCTAGGTTGTATGCCCTTTTTTGTTAAAATATATCAGATTGTAGCATGATCAATATAAATCATAATTTTGGAACCTATGAGATAAGACCTAAAGTACTTCTTGGTAGTTGCATAATTTCTTTGAGATTCATTTTGAGTTTTGAAAGTATAGTAAATGGCATGATGTTTCTTATATATGTGTTGGCCCAAAATGACTCCTAGGGAACAATCATTGGTGCCACACATGATATCAAAAGTTTGTGACCTATCAGGTGCTCAAATAGTTAAAGTTGTGGTGAGAGAATCCTTAAAAATATTAAAAATATTCATGCATTTTTGTCAAAGTGGAAGTCAACATCTTTGATAAATAGATTGACATCAATGTGGCTATCTTGGAAAAGTATTTTATGAATCATCGACGGAAACCTACACGACCTAAGATGACCCTAACTTCTTTCACTGTGGTTGGATGAGTGAGCTTGGAAATCACTTTTATTTTGCCTTATCTACTTATATTCCTTTGTTATTGACTCTGCGGCCTAAAATGAAGCCTTATTTCATCATAAAGTGACATTTCTCCCATTTAAGCACTAGATATGCTTCCTCACTGTCTTGAAGTATCATAGAGATATGAACTAGGAATGAGTCAAATCAACCTCCATAGATGAAGAAATCATCCATGAAAAATTCCAAAATTGTTTCAATTCATCCAGCAAAGATGGCTTCCATAGATTGTCAAAATGTGATTACACATTGTAGATCCCAAAGGGAATTCTTTTAAAAGCATAGGTCCCAAAGGGACATGCAAAGGTTGTCATCTCTTGGTCATCTGTGAATCGGGATTTAATAAAATCCATAGTAGCCATCAATATATAAGAGATACTCTTGACGAGTTAGGCACTATAGAGGGGCAATGGGAAGGGATCTTTGCATGTGTTGCTTTATTCAACTTTTGGTAATCGATACACATCCTCCACCCTATGAAAATTAAAGTAGGGATGAGTTTGTCATTTTTGTTGTTTATTATAATGATGTCCCCTTTCTTCATAACTACATGGATTGGTCTCAACCATTGCAAGTCAGATATGGGAAAAATAATACCAAATCTGAATAGGTTTATGAATTTAGGTGAACCACTTCCTTCATGTTTGGGCTCAATTTGCATTCGTCTTTAATATGTGGTTTGGATCTTCCACCATAGGAATTTTGTGCATGTATAATTCTTAAATCACCCCTTTGAGATCACTCATCTTATAGCATATTTCCTTTTGAGTTTTATTTTAGATAATAACTTATCTTCTCTCTTAGGTGTCAAATCAACATTAGTTATCACTGTAAGAACTTTCAATTTGTCTAGGAAGACGTACTCCAATCCTTTTGGTAAGAGTTTCATCTTTTAAATTTTGGTGCTTCCGCTGGTTCTTTGACAACCAGGATAGATTTAGTTCTTCAAATTCGACATGTGGGTCTTATTCAACTGAATTCAGGTGGAGTATGCACTTCTTCACATGCCCGTCTAGCCACTCCCTAGCCACATGATCAACAAGGGAAATATCTAGATGATCATCAAACTCTAGATTTTCCTATTGATAAGGGACACCTTTTGTATGCAATCTAATGGGAAAACATTGTAATGTATGCTTGGACCCTTCATGCTATCGAAACCCCAAAATTTGAGGGTTTCTTTTCTATATCCCTAGAAGCACGGTGCTTGTCTTGACATCAATCAAAGATCTTCCTATGATGAGGAATGTTTGGCTGGAAATAAGAGGGTACATGAGATCCTCTTTTATATCCATTACAATAAAGTCACATGGTACATAATAGTCCTTCCCCATCTTGATTGGAACATCCTTGATGATTCCCCTAGGAACAATAATAGAAGAGTTTGTGAGTTGTATTGTCATGCGAGTTGGGAGTAATTATATTAATCCAAGCCTCTTAAATAGGATGTGAGGCATAATGGAGGTATTGAACCGAAGGATAACTAATCCCTTCTTGCATGTAGAGTCACCAATATAGCATGCAATCCCAAAGGAACCTAGATCCTTATGCTTATTTGACATTGTATTCAATATTATATTATATGTTGTTCTAGTGAGATTCACCGTATTGCACTCCTTGGTTGTGTATTTCCTTGTGAAAAGCACCTTCAAGTACTTTGACCATGCAGGTATCTATGCCAAGGCGTCCAAGAAGGGAATGTGTACATGAAGCTTTTTCATGGCCTCCTTAAACTTCATAAAGTGATTTTCTAGATGTGTATGCTTTAGACAATATTGGTACAATGGATGGAGCCTATGTATTGGGATATCTAATTCATAAGTACTCTCCTTTATGGTTACTAGTATTTTTTAATTGACCTTATTCACATTGTTGATGCCTACTATATCTCACACTTCTATATTCTATGCAACTACTTCTTGTGTGGTCGAGTCTTGGAAGGTATTTCATAAAAGACTCTCCCGAAATGTGTATCCTTGGAAGTTATTTCTGAAAAGACTCTCCTGAAACATGTAGTAACAACATTCAATTCCTTTGGGCTCTTAGGTTTATTTTCTAGATGTCTTGTAAAAGCTCATGTAGTAGGAAAAGATAGCCGACAGTTGGGTCAATTGAGACTTGATGGATTTCTAGTGAGATTCTTGAATTGTAATAATTTTCAATTGTGACTGTAGGATCTTTTCAATGGTTGAAAGTGTATCCTAATTGGGTGAAGGAGCATTTGCATGTTTTCCTTGTAGTTTTTGTTGCCATGGGATATGGTTAGGATTCTGAAACTAATTGAAGGCTATGTCCTAGAAATTAACTTGATAGTTACCTTGGATCCTAAAATTTTGTTGTTGCTTATTATAAAAACCAAGAAGAACACAAACTTGATTCATATCCTATGCGAATTGTTGAAAATTCTCTATACATGTAGGCTTGCCATATTGTAGACCATGATTGTTTCTATTCTTATTTGGAGTGTATTACCCTTGTCTTGGGATACTATGGATAGATTTTAGATCCTCTATCTTATTATTGTCTCCTTGATCCTCTGTGTTGTTTACTATCACTTTGTAAAGAAATTGACAACCAAAAGTAGAGTGATCAATACCCTAACATCTTCATAAAATTATGTCAGTGCTTTCACTTGTTGTTTTTGCATTTGATTTTGTCTTTAGTAGGTGTTGAATGATAGTTCAAGGTTTTCCTACTTGAATGCTAGTAGATCTAAAGATTCTATGATAGACTTTAATTTAGAGTTTCCTTCTGACATAGCCATTTTAGCACTCCTTTGCTTACAAATTTGCCCCAGTTGACTTGATTCTCAGCTCCAAGAGTCCCTCTTTCCAAGCACTATCATAGTTTTAATGCATGAAGTATTATCCATATCAAGAATCTAAAACCTTTTAATATCATCATCCACACTTTTATGGAAGAACTCAATGAGTTTATTTTCAAAAATACCATGTTGGAGACACTTGCCAAGGATCTTGTTGTACCTCTACCGTGCTTCTTCTAGAGATTCACCAGGGACCTGTGTGAACTGAGTACATGACCTTTGATTATGTGAGGGAAGGAGGATAGAACATCTAAAGAAATTTATTGTGGATTTGGTCCCATGTTGTTATAGGGTCACATGTCAAAGCCTTGTACCAACTCCTTGAAACGTCAGCAAGTGAATATCTAAAGATACAAAGTCTAATAGCATCATCCAGGACTCCAATTTTCTTACTCATTGTGCATATGTCCACAAATTTCAAGATGTGATCTTGACAATCCTCCCCTTATCTACCTAAAAAGGCACTATTTTGAAGCAATGTAACCCAATGCACCCTAATTTCAAATTCTAAATTTATAGCAGGTGGCATAACATGGTGATGAACATCTTTATTTTTAGAATTGAAAACTCCCTAAGATCATTTTGTCACTCAACCTATTGTGCATCAACTTGAGTTGTACGGTTCCTCTTATACCATATCTCAGGCTTCTCGTGTAAAACTCTCTCTTTGTATTGTAATGTCTAGATTCACCCTTTTTATAATCTCTTCCTCTTCCATTCTAGTTCTGCTTTCTCTACTCAGAAGGTGAAAATTTTGGTCTATCTTAGGATCAAAACTCGATGCAAGCCTAACTATATTGGAGTATTGCATACACTAAATAATGGTACCTAAGATGGAAATGTTTTCCATAAGTCATATGGACAAATGAGAATAAAATTCAAGTGAGTATGCATTAATATCAATTGTAAAACTAAAAATTCTAGTTAATGTTAATATAATTGGATTATAGTAGATGATTGTATTGTCCCCAAAAATGGTGCCAAAATTTGATGTTGATTTTGTGGCACTAACAAATTCACCTAGGGAAAAGTCCCTATATCTTTACCTAAAATGAGCATGTCATAATACCGCTCACAAGTGGATGGTTCTTATCATAGTATAGAATAAAACCCAAATGACTACCTTTCTAATAATCTTGTTAGTATTTATCCAATTTAACTAGGACTAATATTTAGAAACAATATTTGATTTGTTTCAGTTAAACTAATTGCAAGAAGATTAAAAGTCTAGAATAAAATTCGGTTTGCATTAAAACACTAGGGTCAAATTGCATTTCACCACCATTACATGAATCTGCTCATTTATTTTAGGACCATGTGTGTATGAAAGATTAATTGTATCTATGAAAACTCCATCCTTTCTACTTGAGGAGTTTGCATAGTAAATATCATTGTACGTTTGATGTCTTGTTACTTACAAATCATGCAACCACAACTCTAGAAACTTACAATATGAAGTTCTCATCTAGGTGTCAACAAAAGTCAATCGACATTCAATTTTAAACATTGAAGTTTTCATCCTAAGATTACATTACATCACATAAAGTGAGTGATCAGTCCACAAAACATGTATTGAAAAATTACCATAAGATTTTCAAAGGTTCCATACAAGTAATGCAACATTGAATTAAATTGTAAAATATGGATAACATGCTAGTCTGACACCCTAGTGATAAGACTACTAACTCCCCTTAGTGAGATTTTTACAACAATCAAATATAGTAGAGATAATCTCAGACATCACTGAAAACGGGTAGTAGCAGTCAGGTCAATTGATTTAGGTCAATCAACATGCTAGGTTGGGTGCAGATGGAGGTCAATCAGTCTTTTATTATAGAGGTCCATTGGTTGAGAGTCGATCATAGGGACATCAATCTCCTGAAGGCTGGCCACATTTAGATGACGAGTTATCCATTATTGTTGAGATGCAAGATGTTAACCACTCTCACTAGAGATGGTGATCACTCAAGATGGATGTAGGCCAATTAGTCTTGTTCTCTCCTAGAGAACACTAGTGTCACTCTACTAGATCATGTCCTGATAGAGTCTCTGGAGATATATGATGGGTATTCTTAGGCCTCCATATTGAGGTGGTAGTAGGGGACTCATCCCACATGGACAGTCAACGTCATCTTTACTTGGTGACCAAGCAACCTGGTAGAGGTCCTTTGTTGGCTGATTGATTGTTGGCCAAGCTACCTAGGTTGTTTGTCCATGGTGGTCGATAAAAAATGCTCATTCATCAAAGGATGACTGGAAAGTTGCTTGCTTGAGCTATTGGGTTGCTCGATCTGTTGAGGTTGATTGTTGTCATCGATCGGTTGTGGCTATCGACCATGAGGTTGATGGTTTCTGGTTTTACTTTGATTATATTGATCAAGCTATTAGTTTTCTCTATCTATTGAGTTTCTCAATCATGCATTGGATGTCAGTCACTTCTCAGCTCGAGTATGGAGATGGTCAATTATTAAGTGTACCACCGAGGTGGTCAATCAATTGGCAGGTCGAGCATGGAGATGGTCGATTGCTGAGTGGTTGACCTAGGTAGTCGATCAATTAGCTCAATCAATGGTCATGGATTGGTGATGTTTGATGGGTGGTGGCATCAAAGGTCAATCATTAGTTGTTGGTCCTCAACCTTGACATCATGGTCAATCACCAATGCTTGATCTATGGTGGTTGATCAAGGAGTTGAATAGCCATGATTTATTATTGAATGGTCGATAGAAGTAATCGATAATGGATCTTGATTGGGGAGTTCAATCAAGTGGTTGACCATGAGCCTTAGTCAAGGGATCGAAATGAATACACCTCGATAAGAAAATGTAAGCCAGTGGATGCTCGATCAGTGAATCTTGATCATAAGATGTCAAAGTTTGGTGGTTGATTTCCTAGTCGATCAAGATGGTGAAACATGGCATTTAAATAGAAAATGTTAATTAGACTTCCTTCTATACATGTCCAGAAATCCTAAGCCACGCTGGTATGAATAGGTAAACTCCAAACCTACAAAGGGAAGCCAAGAAACATATCAAAATCCTATATAGTTATTATGAAGTTTAAATGGAACTAAATGAAGCCATTTCTAAGGCAAATTATATACCTAAATGCAAAAATAGTCAAAGAATTGCAACAAAAGTACGATGAATATTCATTCATAGATAAATCTATTTCTATTGTTTGAACTCATGTGTTCCTAAAAACATTAAATAAAATAGTTAGAAACAATATTTATGGAAAATATGTCATTCATAAATATAGGTTTATGTAATCTCCTCGGGCCAACAATCTCCTCCTTTATGATGATGACAAACATATTGTAGATAATATGGATCAATAAGATTGTAGCTTGATTAAGAGATCATCATGTTTTATGGAGCAATATAATGTGCAAATATTATGGTCAAGTATTATATGAAAATTGAAGTGATGTCAAACATAGATTTAGAAAACACTGTTACTTAGTTAGTGGATGACACACTCGTATTTTTACTTTTATCAGAAAAAATCTCAATTTATCAGTGATATGAAACACTATATATCCAAAATTTGGGGACTTTTATCAAAATGATATAAATGATCATAAACTCAAGTAAAAAAATTACACCTTATTTTAATATATTTCCCTTCTCCCCCTTTGTTAAAATAAAAAGGAAAATGTGGGTGGCTTAAAGAAACATAATAAGATTCCCCTTTATGTGAGACGTTCTTTGGGAAAAGTAATCAGAGACTGTGAAAAGTAACATCAAGTAGAACAAATTTGATCCTAGGTAGAAAAACCATTTTAGAGGGATATAGAAAAGATTTTTTCTATGTTTGTGGACAATGTCAAAAATAAAAAATCACATTCTTATCATAAAGTATAGTTAAGAAACCTAAATAAATGGATAATATAAGTTTTTTGGAGTTTGAACTTGGTAAAAAATACATGTATTTATAAATCAAGGTCAAAACTGCATCAGCTCAAGGCCACTTGCAAGAGTAATGTGTGAAGAAGCAAACTAGATCATGTGACAACATGATAAGAATAAAGAAAATTACAAGAAAGACTATACCTAATTAAATCCCCTCCAAAATATTGTAATAAGACATGCACATATGGACCAACACCCATGTATCTTTCTTTACCATAATTTGCAATTGGGTGGTCTTAACCAAATCACCCATGTAGCATTGAGTACATAAGCTTTCAAGAAGGTGGGTGTCCAATTAAAGTTGAAGTGAGAAGAAATGTATTGGAGTTGGAGGAAGAGAGATGGATATGATTTGAAATAGGCTATGGTTGAGGTTGACATAGTTGTATGAAGGATATTTGGCCTTAGTTCTATCAACATATGCATGTATAGGATATTCATCTTGAAAAGAGGAATTGTCTTGTACCAAATGAGATTTTATATATTATAAGGCTTAATATTTATACTCAAAATGATATCCCAAACCATGCATGTATGTAGAATTATTTATGTAGTTACAAGGACCACATGATGGAGGACCTTGGTCATGAGTCCCTACAACCTCTTCTTCCTCACTAAAATAATTTCCTCAAGTTCTTTTATGCCTGAAATATAAGCCTATATTTTCAATGTAGATTCTTTCATCTTTTGTGCATCACGATCAAGTTTACAGTTTAGCTCAAAAAATGATATATTTGTACAATAAGTGATAGTAAAGCAAACTAAATCAACAAGAGGAAGTTTACTAAAAAATTCCATCATTTGTCAAAGAATAAACCTAAACATTTTAATGGAATATTCTTAGATATTGAATAGATAAGTTTTCGACAGAACTTTGGAACCATAGATTTAGTATCTCTAAGAAAAATATCACGGGAAACAATGAGATGGATGATGCTAGTTGGTTTCTTGAGGACTTGATGCATTTATATTTTAGGGCCCCATATTGTGTCTTTTTGCATTATTATCACATCTAAACATTTTTATATTGCAAGTTATTCCCTGAATATGTATATTTTTATTAAATGCAGTTATGAACTTTCTTTGTATGTTTTCAGGTACTTGGACCATGTCTAGATGGACAAGAGAGATAGAGGGGTCCAATGGAGATCTCGAAGCTCCCCCAACCTACACCTAGTGGCCAAGGGTCAAGCTCAAGCAAAGAAGTCCATGGATTATGAAGATTAAAGCTCAAAGTGCCTTTGAAGACCTCAACATGGTTGTGGTGCCAAGGAACGGTGATGCTGACAAATGCCAAGATCACAGTAAAATTGAAGATTTTACAAGCTACAACAACATCCCCAGAACGGCCATGCAATCCAGTATGGTCATGTTAAGAAGCCCCCAGAATGGTCGTGCTAGACAACATGGTCGTGTTACTAAAGATTAGAACAACCATCATGTACAGAATGACCTCCAACCCAAATCACCCACCATGACTGTGTTAACCAGCACGACCGTTCTACCTAGCCCATGTTGGATAAATTAGACATTAGTATATCATTTGTTTTGATGATGATAAACATTTCATTCTTGTGGATCTAACATGCTACTTGAGTATTTCAGGGTTCAAGTAAATGACGAGATCATACTAAGTGGATCAGTGAAGATCAATGTGATTGAATGTTAATTGAAGATCAATGCGCTTAAATGTTAATATTTTTATGATTATACTCAATGTAAATATGTGTACACACATATAATGTATAAGTACTTAGATATCATGTAAATCAAGCATTAGATCTTCTCTATCCACTTATAACCCTTAGTTAGGTTCCCTTTAGACATTATAGTCATTCTTCTTCTTTAGAACACACACTTAATAGGTGGTTCAAAAACCTAAAATAGTAACACTCCCGATCGAGAAACTAGTCAACTGAGATACCCTAGGTAAAAAATATTGTCGACCGAGAACCACCTAGGTTGAGCATTTAGAGCACTAGTCGAAAACTTATACATTTGTACTCTAAAATTTGTTTTGGTCGAGAATATGGTCGACTGACTCAACCTCGGTCCAAAGCATATGACCGTTAGACTAAGTAGTTGGGATTTGGGAGTTAGAAATAGATGTTGGTATACATTTACATTCAACCTAGACTCAATCAAAGAAATTCTCGATCGAGACATTCTTGGTCGACTATTTTTTCGACCAGACAGGGTTCTAGATTGTTCTTCCAAGCTCAAATAATTTAGCCATTGCTAGACAACTACTTTTTACCTAACAACTAGTTAAGAACTAAGAACACTCTAGAGACTCCCTAAAAAGTCCCTAATCACCTTCAAGCCATTCCTATAAATAGGAGAGGCCTTAGAACACCCAAAACACACAAGCTACACTTGATCATCCATTGTAGAGAGAAACAAAGATAAGAAACATTTGCATTCTTGTTCCTTGAGCTCCAAGTTTGTGTCCTATAGCCATACCCTCTTAGGAACCATCCAAGAAACGTCCATCCTAAGTGGTTTGAGAGGTCTAAAGCTTGATATAGGATCAAATTGCAATACTCCACTAGTGTACTTTCTTTCTTCCAATCTCCATTCACAGGTTATGCTCTTTGTGCTCCTTAGCTACTCCAAGTGGTGGATGTTTCCTGAGGGAGTTTGATTGGAGCTACTTCTTGGTGGAGAAGGCTGCTCCAAGGGCTTGAGGTTACTTCAAGAAGGATTCTTTAAAGGATGTTGGAGCTACTTCTAGGTGAAGGATATCTCAAGGTGGTGGAGCTACTTGAAGGAGGTGAAGGTTGTTCTAAGGGATTGAGGTAACTTCTAGAAGGCTTCTTAAAGAAGGTTGAGGCTACTTCTAGGTGAAGGCTACTTCAAGGAAGGTGGTTTTATTTTGTTGTAACTTCCTTGAGAGGTAAATAAAATAAATCACTTTTAAAATCCCAATTGGAGACAATTGGGTAGTGGAATGACAACCTTTGATTCAAAGGTTGGAGCCACTCTACATTGAAGTGTCTTCCTTATTTTCTCCTCCTTCTTTGTTTTAAGATTTTAATTAAATTTTAAAGTACCAAAAGCTCTATTCACTCCCCACCTATAGATCTTTCAATTGGTATCAAAGCAGGTCTTCAAGGAGCCCTAACAGGTTCTGAAGAATGGGGGATAACTTCCTTAGCAACCTCAACCTTGAAGGAACTCATGTCACGGCCACCACCATTTGATGGAAGCAAGTACACTTATTAGAAAAGAAGAATGTCATTTTACTTCCAAGGAATCAGTCTGGAGCTGTGGAGAATGGTGTGTTTACCCCATGCACTTCCTACTACTAAGTATGCAACATGGAATCCTGAAATGAAAAGCAAGTTCAATTGAATACAAAAGTGGTAAGCATATTATATTTTTACATTTATGTTGGTGAGTTTAATAGGATATCTTCATGTGAGACAGCTTATGAAATATGGCATAAACTCTCAATTACACATGAAGGTACAACTCAAGTTAAAAATACCAAAATTAACATGCTTAAACAAAAGTTTGAACAATTTTGTAAGCAACCTAATGAGTCTATTAGTGAAATGTATGTAAGGTTTTCTTCTATTGTTAACACCTTGAGTGCATTGGGTAAGTATACAAGTGAAGAAGATCACGTGTCCAAGATTCTTAGGTCCTTACCTCCAATATACAAGCCAAAGGTGACAGCTATTGAAGAAGCCAATGACCTTACCACATTGAGGATGGAGCGACTCATTGGCAATCTAGAGACACGTGAGGACACCCTTGAAGAGGAAAAAAGACTAGAGGCTGAACTTCAAAAAGGAAAAAAGAAAGGTTATTTTCCTAAAAGCTATAACCAAGGCTCAATCAAAAGTCATCACTCAAGAAAGTGATGAAACAAGTAAGGAGATGATGAAGAAGATGCACTCATTGTAAATGGTAAGAAATATAGAAGGGATAAATCTAAAAAAAAATCTTATTCCTCTTCTTCCCTTAGGTGCTTTGAATGCGGCCAAAAAGGGCATGTAAAGAATGGATGTCAAAAAATCAAGAAAGGAAAGAAATCATCCTTTAAGAAGAAAGACAAGGGAGATAAAGCCTACAAAGTAGCTTGGGATGAATCAAGTGATGATAGCGGAAGTGGAGAAGAAGAAGTGATGTGTCTCATGGATAAAAAAGGTGAAAATGAAGATTCAAGTGAGGTAAGTATTCTTGATTTATCTAAAGAAGAATTAGTTACTAGTCTTGAAGAACTACATGATAAATATGTTAATTGTAAAAGGAAATTGAATAATCTTACAAAACTAATGATGATTTGCATGATAAATTGTATGATCTACTTCTGAAAATGAAAGTCTTACTTCTAAAAAAGATATCTTAAAATCATTTTACAACATCAAGTTACTTTCCCTAGAAACCAACAATAAGTTTCTTTCTCAAGAAAAGGTTGAATTGCTTGCTAGATAAATAATTTTCAAACTCAACATGTTCTATGTACTCATTTGGGCTATGATGTTATTGTTAAAGAAAGAGATAGCCTACTATCTAGCTTAAATCAAGCAAAGTTAGACATTAAAAAGAAAATGGATGAAATTGTTAAGTTGTAAAAGTATGTTAATAGCTTGAAGAACAATTATATTCTTGATAAAATCTTAGAAAATTTTGCTGGGTAAATTGGAACGAGAGGCCTAGGTTATGTACATAAAGATAAATCCTATCAAAAGTCTAGAGTTAGAAAGACTTAAGTGCCTAAGACCAAGGTCATGTATGTGCCTAGAAAGAATCTAGCTCATGACCATAATGCTAAGAAAAGAAATGAAATTGATTTTATATGATATCATTATTGTTTATGTCTTGGACACTATTCATTATCATGCATACAAGAAAAATAAGGACAAGGATTTAGTTTAGGTTCCAAAACCTCCAACTTTGGAAAGTTGAACACTTAGTTGAGATTTGACTTAAACTTCTTTTTGAAATTCATAATGTCTAATATCAACTAAAAGTTTTAACTTGTATATTCATGTATGTTTTGATTGCTAAATTGTTGTTATCCAAAATAATAGCATGATTTGTTTACAATAGAAAAGTTAAATTTATTGAAAATACATAGAACTTCATCTCGGTCAATGAAGAAATCGACTGAGATCTCATTCGGTCGAAGAAACGCTCGACCAAAGGTAGTGCTGTCAAAAATTATTTCTACTGGTAAAACCTCCCCGTCGATAAATAGTTTGATTGAGAAATCTTTCGATCAAAGAAAAGTTCAACCAAAGATAGTATTGTCAGAATTTTTTATTGAAAATAAAATCGTTTGTTTACTATTAACTTTGGTGACTTAAAACTATAATGAGATCTTCATATTAAGTTGTTATAAAAACTTGAAATGTTAAAACATTTAAAATAACACTCCTAACCAAAAGGACCACCACATGGGTACCAAAATATACCTATTTTGCCGGATCAAGTGGTTGATAGTGGTTGTTTCAAACATATGACTGGAAATAAGGAGGCTTTCTATACACTTGAAGAAAAGAAGAGTGGAATAGTCACATTTGGAGATAATACCAAAGGTAAAATTATTGGGATAGATAATGTTGGTACAAATCTTCAAATTAAAAATGTGTTACTTGTAGATGGATTACATCACAACTTGATTAGTGTTAGTCAATTGTGTGATAATGTCTATGATGTTCTTAACAAATCTTACTGCAAATTGCTCATAGAAAACACTAATGATGTTGTTTATGAAGGAAAAAGAATAGGAAATCTTTATATACTTAGACCTAACTCTATGCAAGCTATTAGTGGAAAATGTCTTCTTGCAAATGATGAATCTTTACAGTTATGGAATACGTAACTAGGTCATGAAAGCTCACATTTATCAAAAAGTTGCTTAAAGATGATCTTGTTCGTGGTTTACCTAAGCTTTCTTTTGATAAATCTACAAATTGTGAGCCATGTACTCTAGGCAAGCAATGTAAAACTTCTCTCAAATCTAAAGCCTTGCTTAGTACTACTAGATTATTAGAAATTATTCACATGGGTTTGTTTGGTCCCATGAGAACTCAATCTATTGGTGGAAAAAGGTATTGTTTTGCCATTTTTTATGCTTATAGTAGATATACTTGGGTTCATTTTCTTTCAACAAAAGAAGATATTGTTAGAATATTCATTCAATTTTGCTCTAAGACTGAAAACCAACTACAAAACAAAATATGCACCATTAGGAGTGATCATGGTGGAGAGTTTGAAAATCATATCTTTGAAGAGTTTTATACATCCCAAGGGTATACACATAATTTTTTAGCTCCACGCAACCCACAACAAAATCGGATAGTAGAGAGGAAAAATTGGTCCTTACAAGAAATGGCTAGAACAATGTTACTTGAACATATCACACCTAAAACCTTTTGGGATGAAGCAATAAATCTATCATGCTATGTATTAAATTGTGTTTCATTTCTCCCTCATCTTAAGAAAACTCCTTGTGAACTCATTTTTAACAAGAAACCTAGAGTTGACTACTTTCATACCTTTGGTACACCTTGTTATATCTTGAACACAAAGTATCATAGAGACAAATTCGACCCTAAATCACAAAAATGATTTTTCTTGGGTTATTCAACTTCTAGTAAGGCATTTACGATTTACAACACTATTTCTAAGAAAGTTAAGGAATCAATTCACATCACATTTCATGAAATGGCAACACAAAGTGTTGAAAATGAAAACTTGAATGATATTACACATCAAATTGAGGATCTAACCATAACAAAAAAAGATGTTAAAAATTCTAATATTGAACAACATAATGATGAGTCACAATAGTCTATTCCTAGAATAAGTAAATATCCATCCTCAAGACTTAATCATAGGAAATTCTTTTGATAAAGTAAAAACTTGATCATCATTTAGAGATGTTGCAAACATGGCCTTTGTATCAATTGTCGAACCCAAAAAGATAAATGAATATCTAAAAGATGATTGTTGGATAATTTCCATGCAAGAAGAGCTAAATCAAATCACTAAGAACAATGTATGGGACTTAGTTCCTAGACCTCAAGACAAAACCATTATTGGAACTAATTATGTGGGTTTTTCAAAGTAAACTTAATGAAGCCGGGGAAGTAGTTAGAAACAAACCTAGGTTGGTTTCTCAAGGATATAATAAACAAGAAGGGATAGAATTTGACGAGGCTTATGCACCCGTAGCTAGACTTCAAGCCATTAGAATGTTATTAGCTCTAGCTTCCCATAAAGACATCAAACTTTTTCAAATGGATGTAAAAAGTGCTTTCTTAAATGGAATCATAGAAGACAAAGTTTATGTTGCCCAACCACCTAGTTTTGAAATTCCTAACAATATTTATCATGTTTATAAACTTAAAAAAACTCTTTATGGTATAAAATAAGCACCCTAAAATTGGTATGAAAGACTTCAAAATTATCTCTTTGATAATGGCTTCTCTATCAGAAAATCAGATTCCACATTATTTTTCAAACATATGAATCAGATTTTCTAGTTGTTCAAATATATTTTGATGACATTATTTTTTATGATTCAAATGATTCTTTATGTACCCATATGCCATTTCCTGCCTTGGAGGGAGGCGCTTCATCTTCTACAATAAGGAGGTGAAGGAGGAGGACCTTCCAGTAGATACCATGACCTTTTTCCTATTTCTTCTTTCCGTTTTGCTCTTTTGTTTGATTATGAGTGTAAAAAGTGAGACTCGATAGGGGATCCACTCTTCATTGAGTTGAAGAATAAGTCCATCCAATCCCAAACATACCAAAAGGTAAGAAGGAAAAGAGGTATATAATTATTTCCCAGATGGTATATATTACAGAGCATGGTAATGAATAAGCAACTGAAACAAAACTATTACACAGTTACAAAATTTTCTTTGTACAATTATTCCTCACCATATAAGGTGGAATGAAAAATAAAGTAAAAGGTATACATCAAAGAACACATAAGGTCAGTTGCAGAGGGCAAACCAACTATCCCAAGTTATCCTCAATGTCCAAGTCCATATATTCAATCCTTTAGCATCTTATCTTCCAATGTACCTAAACCTTGGTGGAAGGGAACATCACCTAGAACATAGGAAATAAGGTAGAGGTTATCAAAGGCTGAGTATGTACACATAATAAACTTTGGGCATTATATTGGGGTAAAAGTGCAAAAAGAGATGTTCTCACAAGAAGGGGGTTATTTTCAATTAGGTGAGTTCAAGAGAAATGTAACAAGCAAATGAGGCATATTAAATTTAGATTACAAGCATGATAATAAAGAGTGTCTTTCCATAACAATCATCCACATATTCATATTAAAACAACAAATATTTGCATGCATAACAATGTAGATTAAATATACCTAAAATAGGGCCATAACACCATAGGATCATGGCCTAAAAGAAGTAAAGGTGGAAACGCACACCCAAAGCGGAAACACACACCCTATATAAGTATGGTTGTACATAAGTACCACTATTCTAGATATTCCAGTCAAACATGTAGCATGCATAAAATAGAGAGGCAAGACTAGTATTTCATTCAATTTTTAATTAAAGGCAATCATAGAAAGTGGGGTACAAGAACCCACATAAACAAAGTAGTCCAAGAACTACATGGATATAATGAGTCAACATCAGGAAATATAAATGTTCAAGAAATTAGATTTCATAAGGAATAACAGTTTAAGAGATGCCTCATTAAAAGAAAGTAGGTTCTAGTCAAATAATGCCCAAAATAAAATAGAGGGTGTACATACTTGATCTTCATAGATAATCTTAACTTATTCTACATACTTGGTCCATGAAGTTGAGTTTTCATCCTAGGAACATATCAGGTATGTTAGTCAAACCAAAGCAAACCTATGTACACATATTTATTATAGATGTTCACATTGTTCTTATCCTAGTCCCGGTCACCTAATGACATGTTAAATTTGTTAATATTATTAAGCAGATACATGATTAGATATATATTTTAGTTCTAATATCCATCCTTCGTCACATAGAACTAAATATGTCTATGTCACACATATGTGTGGGTGATTATATACATTCTTCCAATTTAAGTCATGTAATGTCATTCTCTATAATTATCTCATATATCATTTAAAAAAATAGATAAATGTATTTCATAGGTCCATGTGCATTCCAAAATACTATCATGTGTATAAAAATACATATCTATAAATCTAGGATTCTTGGTCCATAAAAGGAATGATAGTATGACTTCAAAATGTCCTCGTCAACTACTATTGAATTTTAGTGTCATCGCCTATCCACTTTCTAACTCATACTAACATCTATATACATCAGTTCTATATGAAAAATACTTAGACAATAAATCAACTTTGGTTGTACTATCTCTAGTATGTTTTAGTTATCACTTAACATAGGGTAACAACACAAATAATCAGTCTATCTTATGGGTGTACATATATATATATAATGTATCTTAGTTTCAAATGGTTAATGAATCTAACTACTATTAGGATAGTTACAACACATTGATTACCCAATATTAGGTTATCATTTCTAGAGTTACTACGCATTACTCAGATGGGAACCCTGACCTAATTACCTTCAGTTATGATAGTAGTTGGATTCACATGTATTATGAAGCCTAGTTGGATTGTGAATATGAAACATGGGTTCATAGAGACTTACCAATAGCTATTTGAATTGGTCTTTAACGATCAGCCTCTAGCTTGGTGTTGGGTGGTTGAGGTAGACTTTAGGTTGAAGAATTGTAGGCTTCCATGGTGGTTTGGTTGTCCCTAGAGCCTTCACCAACCATAACAGATCCTAGTAGAAGTTTCCTAGCTGTCGTAGCTCCTGGGCGCAAGGAGAGAGTGGAATTTATGGCTAGGGTTCAAGTGGAAAGGAAGGGAAAAGGAAGGATAAAGTAGGTTGTGAGGTGTTGACCATAACAGTAGGTAGGTCAGGGACTGATGGTGGTGATGTACCAGCTTGTTGTTGACGAAGGTGCGGGCAGTGCTTCTTGGACGCGCATGACACATCCTGACGGCACTCAATGCTACCTGACGGCACTCGGCGTTGCCTGAAGGTGCTCAACACTGCTTGATGGTGCTCGGCAATGCCTGACAGTGCTCGGTTTTGCCTAGTGTTGCGTGGTGCTGCTAGGCATTAGTGAAGGAGAAGCAAATAGAGGAAGGGTGAGGGAGAAAAGGAAGAAGAAGATTGTGGCTTGGGGCATGGAGTCATGTATGCGGTCATTGGTCTAGTTGTAGTAGTTCTGCTCCATCAACACATGGTGCATAGAGGAGAAGGTGAGTGTGGGAGAGCTTCTGGAACCATAGTGGCTCTTGGGCAGGTTTGTGGTGGATGGCAAGGAAGGAGATGGATGATGGCAGGCTGTCACAAGGAGTTGTAAGTTCGTCAGAATTACTCAGGCTGATGAACTCAGAGTATATGTAGGTGTTGGGGTGACATTTTCATTGTAGGGGTTTCTTGATGGAGGTTGATGCAAGTGGAGGAGTACTGGCTGTCAAGGGTAGCAGATCTACAAGTGGAGAAAAGTCACGGTGGCTGGTAGATCTAACAACGCTCACCACAACAGTGTTGGTGGTGATATTCTAGATTTGATGGCGCCCATGACAGTAGAGTGGCTGGTGATCTATTGGCAACACGAGAGAGTGCAGGGTGAGGAGAAGGAGGGAACATTATCCATTGATACTTAGTGGTTACTGGAGTCATTGTAGGCCCTAAGACTGGTGATGGCAGGTCTTCTCTTGACACTAGCAGAAGTAGCAGTGAAGGAGATGACATTGTCTGACCTCCACACTCTACAGCACCACTGTCGGACGCAAGACTAGTGGTGGAAGATCTCTTGCCTCTAGCAAGACCCAAGCAGGAGGAGGTGAAGGTAGTAGCTTGCAGATTCTGGTGCTCGATTTCTGGAGACATGTGGTAGTGTTGCGTCACCATCACAGGGTTGGGTTCAAGGTGATGATGGGGCGGCTAAGGTTTTGGGTGCTATCGAGAAAGAGAAAGGAAGGGAAGAGAGGACGAAGGGTAGTGGAGAGGAGGCGATGAATTAGGGGAGAAGAAGAAGAGGAGGCGGAGCAGAACCCTGGCCGTAGAAATCATGATCCGCAGGGACGGGATGCATTGACCGCATCAAGTGGGGAGCGAGTTACATGGACAAGGAGAACAGTGGCATGCTGATGTAATTTATAAGAATACAAGGGTATATACTAAGTTAGGAATTCAAATTAGTAGATGGTTGGGCAATCGAAGTCCGATTAATACCAAAATTGATAAGTAGACCAATTAACAAGTGAGAAATCCAACGGTGCCATCAATTTCACATTTTGAAGATGTTTAATAGTAGATTTCATTATTTGCATATCATACATACATTTAATGTATTTACACAATTAACACTTATTACACATTAATTTGATTCATTTCATCTTATACCCCTAAGAATATTTTATGGTGTCAAATTAGAGTCAAGCATGGTGTTTGGTATATTTGTTCTTTAAGTCTTGTTATTTAGTGTATTATGGTTATTTTACCTTGTATACCAATTACTAAGGGTATTAATACATCCATGACACTAATTATTCTTAATGTACTTTGTATTGTGGGTAATATAAGGTATGTTAACATAATGGAATAGGACCTTAGAAGAAGAGAGGTTTAATATATATGTCTAGATTTGAGTATGTTACAATGAGTAGCTAAGCCCTCTAGGTGGGTTGTTTGGGGGATTAAATGTCACTTTGATACCATGTTGGGGGAATGTAACTTGTAATGAACATAATTTCATTCTATGATTATTGTCTCTTGCTTCTATCTTGTTTCCCATCTACTTGTGATTTATGCTTCTAAACATGGATTGCTAGTTGTGTGATGCTTGAAAACACCTAGATTCTAGGAGAAAACGAATTGTATGTGGCTATATTAGGAATTGCTCCCAGGTCCAACTCGTAGATCCCTAGCTACAATATATTCCAACATACAAATCTCTTCTCCTACAACTAAGTGGGATATCTAAGTAGCTAGTATAAGGGTGATTAGTGAAATTGCCTAGAGTTTTCTAAAGGCTAGATGGTGAGTAACATGAGGTGAAACACCTTCATCTCTACTCTCCCTTCATACCCTTGGCTCTCAATTGCCCTAATAGCCCTTATCTTAGAAACCTAGATTGGTTGAATGCAAAAAAAAATCCCACCTAGACCTTGGTTTGATTGAGCCTTGTAAGGCTAGATAGGGGGTGAAAGGGTGTAATTCCCCTCCCACACTCTATTCTATCCATGACCAACCAATAGTCTAGGGTTATTTCATTCCAATTGACTATATTGTTTTATTTGGCAATCTAGAATGAAAATATAGGATTTGCGTGTTATATCAACCCCCAACTTGGATTCTTGTGACATTCCCCCAAACGGACCACTCTTCCCATAATTTGCTAAAACCCATCTTGCTTACTTAGCTTGCTTATGCTAGTGTAGTTACTTGCCTTAATTTCTCCTCAGAGTAATTGCTTATTTCTTGACAATTAGGCCTTGCTTGAGTAGTTGGTGCTCTCTTAAGCTTGCTAGTGTTAATGTTGCTAGTTAGTGATAATCTATGTCTTCAATTTCTCTAATTCCTTAATTTTTAGTGTAGTGTAGTCTCTTGATCTGGCTTAAGTACTTTCTCTCTTTGCTAGTTAGCATTGCATGTTTAGTGTTAATTTAGGGTTTCTGCTAATCTAGTTTCCTTTCTTTCTTTCAATTTCTTGCATCATTAGTATATTCAGTCAAACCCTAAAACCCCTACTCTTCGCATTAGGAATGTAGCTCATCCTAGCTCTAGTGCCCCCTCTCCCTGCAGTTCGACCCTTATCTTGCCACTTCCCTATACTATGACACAAACTTGTGTGCTTGCGGATGAAGTGTGGATAGTCTAAGTGAGCGTGTTTGTAATGACCCATTTTTAAATTAGTCATATGATTAGGGTTTACTTGGATAATTGTATGCTTAATTAAGTTGATCATTGTTTAAAGCTTGATTAGTGATGGTAGTTAAATTTTCATGTTTTAAATATAATGAAAAGTTTTAATCATACTTTGATTCAAATAATTAGGGTTAAGGTTTGGAAACCCTAATCGGCCCAAATTAGGGTTTTGATGACATATGAATACAGAATTTGATAAGTATAGTGTCTCACTAAATTATTTTTAGTATTTTATGTGTAACTATTATTTACTTAAAATTTGTATATGATTTGGATATATAAAATTTGAACAATATTGAAAAATATCAGAATTTGTGAAGAATGTTCTGACCTATTTATCGGTCAAGTTTCAAACTCAACCGATCATATTTTTAGATTGATATAGAAGTGTGGTAATTGAATTTTATCTTTTTGTTGGAATATTCAATTGATCTCAAATTTTAAATGTGCTTGAGAAACACAATTTTGGACACCCTTTAAAATTGGCGTAATTTTTGGATGAGTTTTGATTTCTACAGATAGGGTTTCGGTCGAGTTATGTGCAGGACAAACTCGACCGACCATGTTGCTGACTGCAATATAGCAGTGTGGTATTTGATTTGTAATTATTTATTGGTAACTCCAAATGATATATATTTTTTACTGTGTCTTACAACCTCAGTTTCATACATTGTGTTAAAGTTTCATAATTTTGGATGAGGTTTGAGTTCTCAAACGTGTGGTTTCGGTCGAGTTTATAACTCAGCCGATCAACTAGTCAGAGCAAAATAAAAATACTTTGAGGGGCTTGTTTGCAAATGTTCTAAGCACCTCAATTCATCTATATCACTAAACTATCACACAAGAAACTCTCATAACTCGTCCTTCCTGTCAAAGAAACAAAATTCTTGAGAGAGAGGAGAGCTAGGGTTTTGAGTAGAGAAAGTGGAGGAGATGATGATCTAGGGTTTCTCTATCCAAGATATGATGAAATCAAGTAAGTTTAGCTTCTTTGCATAGCATTTCATGGTGAATCTTCTCTTACATATCAAGATTCTGTCCCTCCCTTGATTTGATTCGAAATCACATCAAATATCCCCCTTTTCTCACTCTTTCTCTTCTAATCCCCATTTCTAGGGTTTCCGAGTTGAGAGGAGAAAGAATTGGATTCTTTTGCGAGAGTTTGTTTGGGTTTCCAACAATTCAGAGGTTGACCTCCGTTTTTAAGGTGCTTGGCACCTGAGGTGAGTGTTTTTCTCCCTCCTAAGCTTTGTATTCATGTTGAAAGCCTAATTCAATCTGGCTAAAACAATCAGAAACCTTGTTTGTATATGTATGTGATTGGATTTGATTTGGGAAAGATACTGGGGAATCCAATTTTACTGATTTTGATTATTTCTCATTGATTGAAACTTGATTAGTTCTTGTTATATTGATTGAGGATGCATGGGTATTCCTATGGGTAGATGACTATGGTATTTCATGTGAATTTTTCCTAAAAATCAGCCCAATGGCCGATATGCTTGGAATTGAACTGACATGTGTAAAGTCATATTTGAATTGTACTAGATTGTATGATACAAGTGTATTGTTGAATGTTAATGGAATTGAATGACCACATATCCTAATTAGGATTTGTGTTGAGGAAGTGAATGAAATAAGTATATTAATCAATGTATACTTATGATTGATGAATGAAATGTGTGAAAATGGAAACTAGGGTGTCCATATTTGTGAATAATCCTAATGAACCCTTGAGTTGTGATTGGATTACTAAATGATATGATTCTTATGATATGTTGAACTAAGGAATAACTTCTTGAAAACCCTAAAAGTTTATTACTAAGACAATTACGAGTGATATACCTAGAACTTGTATATGATGTTTGAAATGTGATCAAATGCTGAAGTTGAAAGTATTAATACTTCAATTGAATATGATGAGTCTTAATATATCATCTAAGTCTAATGCATTTGTTTTAGTATAATAAAGAATGATCAATGTTGATTATGATAATGACATTATTAGTCAACATCAAGGTACACTTATCTAAATATAAGAGACAATATGAACAAGATGTACTTAATGGTGATTGCAAGATAAAGATGAAACTAATGAAGATAGTATGATGAAGTATTTTATCTTTTATTTAATTACATATGGATTAAACCAAATTAAATGAAATAAACTAAGAACTATACTTTGATAAATTTTATGTAGAAGAGAAGCATTGTATGTAAAGTGAATCAAGAAAGATTGGTCCAGATGATGTAATGAACATGAAATGAAAGAAGTTGAGACTACTGAGTATAAAATGATGGAAAAAGATAGGAATTAGTAGATGATTCTAAGAATGTAACTCTTACCCTAAAATGATGAGTTTGATGATGCTAATGAATGGCAATCTCAAATGGGTGATTAAGAGATGTAAATAACTGTAGTTGAATTCAACTAAATGATGAAACTCAAGTATATGAATTGACATACAAGAATGTGTTCTTGTATTGTGATTGTTTGATAGAATACTTGTATTATGAGAACGAACCATTTTGATGGAATTCAAATGATAATCAACATGTGTTGACTAGTAACCCCATACGAAGAATGTGAAATAAAAGAAGAAGAGAACTAAGTCTGTTATGCATGTATATGCATGAAATTTATTTACATATATTGAGATTAGATGGAACAAGCATATGTTGTATGATAAATCTATTCTGAGTATGAGGAATGATACATGATATCTATATGCTTTTACTATTGCTAGTTCTAATGCCTCTACTAATATTTGTTAAGAACTGTGGTATACAATGAACGGATGAGGAATATGTTGAAATGGAATTTAATATGCACTCCTTACATTGAGAGACCCTGATAAGGGTAAATGTTGCATAATGAGATTATGTCTAGGGCTGAAAGCCCATTGATGATGATAAAACCCTGATGGGATAAATGCTGGACAATAAGATTATGTTTTGGGCTGAAGGCTCACTATTGATGATTTCTATGAGTTGATGTAGAAGATAAAAATTATCATATTTGTTGCAATCTATAGACTTATTGTGCTTCTTGCTTTGATCATTGCCCTTATTGATAAACTTAATCTGTTTCATGTTATTATAGTTACGCGAGAATACACAGATATGATATATGATGTTTTGAATTCTTGTAAGATGAGTAAAATAGATTAATAACAAGTGAAATGATGGAACATCTAGTTAGGTACCCTGAACACCGTGAGTTTCCCCCGAGGACCACACTGGGGAAACAAAATAGATCTCCTTGTAGTAATCGATGAATTATAAGAAGGATTTCCGGAGTGTGGATCGAGACCTTAAAGGTTAGACCACCAGGATTTAGGAGTGAGTCATCTGGAGTGGCTCTGGCCCTAAATCCTTGCTGTAAAAGTCTATGTTCAGATGGAATAGACTCTGTTGAAATGAAATATGTGAAATGTGAAATGAAAAATATGTGAAATACTGTGATATGTGATATACTGTTTTGCTGGTTCCTATCTCGTGTACCCGAGATGAGGACGTGAGCCTCTTTAGGCAACCCTGAGGTGGCCAGGGTCTATTGTTGATATCTTAGGGTGGTTGGATAAACCCTAAGATAGTGACGGTGAGTTGTTAACATGAGAATCAGGTGTGGCGACTTCTACTTGGTGAGGTACAAGCCAAGTAGTTTTAGGGCAAATGAATAAAAGATGATAAGCCGTGTAGAACATGATTTGAATGGTTGTTACATTCTTTGTATCGCTACTTGATGATTTGTTATTGTTGATTATGCTTCTTGTTGAGGAAAGTAATCATGTTGATATGGATATTTTCTATTTCATATTATGATATGTCATGCTGACAAGTTATAAATGTTGGGATTTATATCCATTCTGAATATGAGTTGGATTGCTTGCTATTTGATAGTATTGTTTAGTAGATATGTATTATGTGTGCTTCAGCTTCAGGACTGCAGGATGTGTTCCTGGTCCAGCTGGTGGAGTGTCACAAAGATAATGTGATTGTTATGTATTGATTCAATAATTTGTGTTGTGGGATTTATTGGCTATTGGACCCAATAACAAGGAAATAAAGAAAGGAAATTCAATTATTAAATTAGTAAATGAATAATTGAGTTTTTGAGAAAAGAATGATGGGGAAACCTCTAGAAGGCAAATCCAAAGAGGGATTTCGTGCCTCTTGGGTTCCTTGGGTTCCAAGGAGTCCAAAGTTGCAAAGAAAAGGCAATAAGAAAAGAAAAGAATAATTAAGTATTTCTTAATAGAAAAGTTGTTTTGAACGCTTCCTCTCTCTCTAGGGCTGCTATGCCTTCTCTCTAGAACCCTCCCCGGCGGCGTCGCTGGGGGGACGGAGCGTCGTTTCAACACTTTCCTCCCCATGGCGCTCATTGGCTCCGGTCTCGGCTTCTGGTAGGCAGACATACCCTGACGGCGTCAAAGCGGTTCGAAGTGGATGGAGCCGGCTGTTGGCTGGTGCTATCTTGGCGGTTCGGGGTGAGAGGATGAGGTGTCTCATGAGCGATGATCCGTTCGGGGCTGGGTACGGCTATTTCGACTCAGTCGACACCATCCCACTCAAGCGTGGTGGATGATGAAAGGCTGTCTGTCATGGATCCTACGATCGTGTTGCTCACTTCTCTGCCTTTATTCCCCACTCCGAGTTCTGCTTAAGGGCGGTGTGCTGCTCCTGGGTGTTGGAGCTTCCTCCATAGGTGCTCCCTGGCGGCTAGGTTCAGACATGGGCACGGTGGTTCACGCGCGGTGTGGCTTCGCCCTGCGCTCTTGAACGCACCCCAGCGGTATCTCCGCGAGGACCTACTTCCCCACGCGAGTCGGACTGCCTTCACCGCCCGCCCCCTACTATGCTCTGATGGCTTCTTAGCGGCTGCTGGATTTAGCTTCCCTTAGATGCTTGTTCTGGTGCAGCAGGGCAGTGTTAGCAGGCATCCTTGCCTCTCGCTTGGATCCTGCTAGATCTGGGAGCCGTCTGCTTCTACTAGCATAGGTGGTCTGCTCTCGTGATGTTGCTGGTTGCCGAGACACCTCACAGGTGTTTGAAGGTTTGCCGATGAGTGGCCTGTTGATGCCTTGGTGGCACCTTCAGACCTGGGAATGCTACAGGTAGTGGACGATTGGTGGAACCCTGTTGCCCCTTCTGCTCATTCGTGATGGAACACTCCTAGAGTGTTTGATGTTATGCCTCTGTGCAAATAGGGGATGTTTGTGGTGTGGATGGATCCTCGGGGAGCTGAGTGCTCGTGCTCCTTTTCCCCCTTGATCTCTCTGCCTTCGTGACATGGCAACATCTTTCAGTTGGTTACTGGGATGTTTCCATGATCGATCCTATCTCTATCTGCTCGTCCAAGTCACCAAGACACTTATCAGCTCTGCTCGGTGCCTTCGTTCATGATTCATATTTCTTCTGTCCACTAAATTCAGAAGATGATAAAACTGCCATGTGGGAAGGAGTTATATGTTGGTTGATTGAAGCTCTGTTTCAGTCTGTTTAGTTGTCTTCGGAGTCTTCTTTGAGAAGATGGGTTGTCAGGAGTTTCACCTTCGAGTGCATGTGGGGTGTTGTTGTGCAAACAGCAGTACTCGTTGCTTGGTCTCTGGGCTTGCTTAAAGAAATAACTAGGTCCTCTTGGTGATTTCCTTGCTGGCTAGAAACTCGAAGACCTGGATGATAGCAGTGGAGGTCTCTGCTATACTGCTCATGAGTTTCTCAGGTTGCCGAAGTGATGTTCTCGGCTGCCTGTGTTGCCACAAATTCAGAGGATGAGTCTAATGCCAGTGTCGGCATGTGTAGTTTGGATAGTCATTTTAGTTTCTCTGTTATGTCTTGAGTTAGTATCGCGGGTCTCTTTCTTCTTTTACCTAGGTAGACGGCTACTGTGTAGCTTGTATTTAGTTTGTTTATCTGGTCGTTTGGATGTCTTCATCCTGAGTTGTAATGGGGGCGCAATCTCTTTTGTACCCAAAGTTTTGGTAATATAGTAACACGCTTTTTGGACCGACCAAAAAAAAGAAATTGAAAATAATGATAAAATGTGGAAAAAGAATGGAAAGAGGCATACATGAGATTTCTTGGTGGAATTTCGTATCCCAAGGATTCCTAATAATTAAAGGAATACCAACGAGGAAAATAAAAGAGAAATAAAGAGAAATCCTCAAAAAGAGATATTTTAATGAGAAATAAACAAGATAATGTGAAATAATGCATATTGATGCATTTAGAAGGATAATGAGTATTCCTTAAAAAGGAAATTGGAATTATTTGAGTTTATTGGGATCCAATGAGTCCCAATGAAGAAAAGAAAGAGAAAATACCAATAATAGAAAAAAAGATGATAATGTGATGCATAATGAATGAATTCCATGGTATTATTAAAAGGGAGATATTGTCTACTAAAAGAGAATATAATTTCGTGCCAATAAATCAAAAAGAAAGTACAAAGAAGATAAAGGAAGAAATTTCCAAAATCCTAATATTTTAAGAAAAAGGAATATTAATAAGATAAAGAAGAGAGAGAAGGTTTCTTCTCATGGAAGGAATTGGTTTCATATTTGTAAAAGGATTCTTTGATTCATGGACAAGCCAACCTAGGGCTTCGTTTCCCACTCATATATAAAGGGGTAGAGGCCAGGGTCGAGTGGGAGAAGGATCCCACACACTCCTCTCTTTCTTTCTTCTTTCTTTCTTCATCTTCTTTGGCAAAACCCTAGCAAGAGGGTAGTCCAACCCCTGGGACACGAGTAGCCATGGGTTGGAGTTGGACGAAACCACGACGCCACGAGGAGCACGACCATCTTCCCCGTGCTCTGAAGCTTGCGCAAAAGCCAGCGTATGGCTGTAGATCAGCCTGAGTTATGGAGCCAAGTGGGCCCGAGACAGCCGCTCAACCCGCAACCTATGGACACCATCCTGTGCGCGGAGGCACGACGGAGGCAGAGGAAGACACCCTGGGGGTCGTCGGGGTTGGGGATGAGGAGAAAGAGTCGTGCAAGACCCTGCTAGGGCGGCAGCGCGCACCGTCGAGAGGAGGAATAAGGAGCTTGGGGCTTTGGATGGTTTTACCCCTCTATGGGTAAAAGAGTTGGCCACTTAGGTAGGGGAAAAACCGACATTCAATTATGTTTTTCAACCAGCCGAGTTCGTTGCATGGAAAGGCCTACATGGCACCTCTCTATTGCCCCAAAGCAAGTTGTTTTTGCAAAATTCATATCTCATAAACCGTAGCTCGGATAAATATGAATAATATATGTATTTTGATCAGGAGAATGAGAGGAATTCAATAAAAATGTTATTAAAGATTGATTCCGTTCCTAATTGCAAAAGTACAATAATTTGATGAAAGATGCATTAAAGTTAGGATAAAAACCCTATTTGTGATTAAAGGTTGAATCTAGTATGCTTAATGGGTTAATTTAAGTATTAATAACATGTTGAATGATAATGTTAGATTCAAACCTGATATAGATGTAAAATTGCATGATTTAGGGTTTTTACCCCATATGAGAATGATTAAATAATTTAGAAACCCTAATTTAGGGGTAAAAGAAGATAAGATCATGTTTAATTTGAAAAATGTGAAAATATGTTGTTAACTGATGGTTCTAAGTTATTTGTACACAAAAGTCCTTAATTCTAGATAAATACCCTATATGTAGTAATTAGGGTTTTCTCATGAATAAAAGGTGGAAATGATGGTAAAATGAGTTCATATGTTAATAAGATCCTAATGAACTTTGAATTGATGATAGGTGTGTATAATGATCTTGTCATGGATTAAAAGGATAAAAATAATAGCTTTAATGTAAAAGAATCTTAATGAAATTAACTGATGATTAATGTGCCTGTAATATAAAAATAGAGTTATATGTTGTTAAGATAACCTTAATATTGAAGAATAGATGAGATAATTAGGGTTTATGAGTAATGTCATAAAATTAGGGTTTAATATGGTAAAAGATGAAGGGAATCCCTAATTGCAAAATGAAACCCTAAAATGGATACAAAAACCCTAAAAAGTGAATCCAAGTCAATAAAGTAAATTCTTGATAAAGTGTGCAATAAATAGAGTACATATTCTTTTCAGGAATTATGTGATTATTGAATTGCTTGCTTGGATTGCATTCTTGGTTGGATTTTCTTATTGCTTGTGAAATCATCAAATCAAGTATGTGGTTACGCTTATGAATAATTGCTTTAGTTTCACGGCGATTTCCAAACGTGTTTATCGGTTGCTTGAAATAACTGTTGGATGCTTTTATTTCATGCAACTATAGAGTGACTATGACTATCACTATGAATATACATGTATAACTGGATAGATCTGGGTCCACCTCTGGGGCTTGTAAAGGCTAAAAAGGGGTAACCTAGAGTAAGGTCTAGGTTATCGTGGGTTAGAAATTGGGCTACCAAGTGTAGTGCCATGAGACCCATTAGCATGCCATGAGTTAAGGAGTGGGCTACTTATGAGTAGTGCCATGTGACTCAAACCTAGAAATTGGTTCACCTATAGGTGGGACCATGAGGGGTTTAATGGGGATCTACCATAAGGAAGGTAGTATCCAGGTCCACTGCAGGGATAACACAGAGGATAGGGTACTCATAGATCGCGGAGTTATATTTTAAAATGTAATCTTGGTTGTTAAATGATTAATTGAATGATTATGTGGTTATCATAGTTGCACATTTATTGTTTCCCCCACATACCAGCTTCGGCTGACCGACATTTTGTTTGTCGGCATTTTAGGTACAAGCCAAAAGGACAAACAGTAAATCGTCATATTGTGAAATACATGAAGTAAAATACAAGGAGGATTAGTTAGAATAGAATCCATAAGTGGATAGAAGTTTAGAGATCTATGTTTTCAAAAAGGTATGCAAAAGTTTATTTTCTTACAGTTTTCCCGTTTAGTCTGTTAAAATTTGATAATTATTCTTGATTAATTGTCGAACCTTTGATCCGGAAGTTATGGGTGTGGCTTCGACCTCTCGGTCTCTCTTAATTGGGGGTTATCGGGAGGTGGGGTCGTAACATCTATTTTCAGTGGGGTTCCTTCTTGACCAAGTGAGAAGTAACTGAGGTCATTTAATATCTCAAGAATGGGTTAAGGGAAGAGTAGAGAGATAGAAATAGTGTTTTACTCACAAAAAACTCAAGGGAGACTTGGAGCATAGAAGCATTGTGATCTTAAGAAAAGAATGAAAAGATAAAAAGGTAATGGTGTGGATAATTGAGAGCATTGCTATCCAGTTATAGAATTCAATGGTTCTTGGGTCAACCTGTGAGTTCCACAAACTATAACAATAGTTAGAAAATGAAATGTTGATGATCAAAACATATGTTGGTTTCCTTTACCCTCACACCCTTTCAATCACATTATAAGTCTGACTGACACCCTACTCACTGGAAACTGTAAGTTCATTAGAAAATATTACTAATTTCACAAAAAGTTCAAATTTGTAGATATGGTTCTAGAATAAAATGTAATGTTATAGGATATTATATTCATATCAGAAAGGAGTGTATATGAATAAAATCATAAAAATAAGATTAAAAATTATTTACTAAAAAAGCCTAGAAAAAGTAAGATATTGCAATCGATTTGACCATAAAACTACATGGTTAATAGTTTGAGTATCTCATAGGGTTTTGTTCAAGCAGAATTCAACAATGACCAAGGAGTACTCAAATCAATATACTAATGCAAAGGTAAGTATTGCTATCCCCTAGGGCTTTGATCTATCCTTTGACACCATCACCTTTACAAAGACATAATAATTACCCATGGACATAATATTTTATAATATATGCACAATAGCATTTATTTTGGCATTAGAAAATGAGTATTTGAAGTAGATACCAACATAGATTTAAGTCCAAGAAAAATATTTTGTAAAACAATGTTATAGGAAAGTATGTATTCAAAGAATAAGAATTTTTCTAATTTATACAAATGATGATGGAGGGGGAACTAGCAATCTATCTCAAGTATAATTGAATGATTTATAGAAAATGAAACTTAACATGTCTCCCAATTGATTTTAGTGTCCATGTGCTCAAGGATAAATTGATTTTCTGTTAGTAATCACAAAGAAAATAATTTTTGATATTTATGTGTTTAACCTTCCTATCTAAGATTTAATTTTTAGATAGATTATTGAACTTGTTCTATCGCACTGTATTATTTGGGAAATATATATTGTAAGATTTTCCACATTTAGAAAAATTAGGGCACAAAAAATTTGACAACCATGTATTCTGCTTTGATTGTTAATAGTAGTACAATAGTTTGTTTTTTTACTAAACCAAGATACTAGTCAGTTTGTAAATGGAAAGCATGTACCACTAGTAATTTTGTTGTAAATTATTCATTTGACATAATCCACATTAATATAGACTAAAATTCAAAATCCCCATCTTATGTGTACCATAGACCATAGTACATGTTTGTATTTTTTTATACTAAAATATTTGATTCAAAGATAAACAACAACATTACAAAGTTTTTCTTACATTGAAATGAAAATTGTTCACCCAAACCTCGTCAACGCCATAACTGAACCCCATTTTACAAAGAGTGTGAGAAATGTAACTTCCTTATCTATATACATGCATAAAATTAATGCAACACATATAAGAAGCAATCAAGTTAATGTCTTTGAAGATCTACATTAAGAGCTTGAAATCTAGAACAAAGTCTTACTAAAAAGAACATCTCAAGTCTAGAGGTTGCAAGATAAAGTAGCATACTAACTATGCATGTATGTGAGTATCAATGGATTCTCCCTCTTCATATTGTTCAGTATTAGTAGATGTATCCATAGTAGTAATACATGGATTACCACTTTTAGTATTGAAACTTCTAAGAAATTATTGACTGCATCTTTCTTGGTAGATAAAATCCTTCTGATGTTTTCTTAATTTGAAATTCAAGGAATAAAGTGAGTGCCCTACTAAGCGTATTTCTAGTTTGTTCTTCATCCAATTTTATAACCATCACATAATGTATCATCATTGGACCCAAAAATGATATCATCAACATAAGTTTCATGCATATGAATGATACATCTATAAGATAAATAAATAGTGCACAACTGGATTGTCCGGTTGAAATACCATTGCTATAAAAATGTTTAGTTATTATACCATGTCCAGAAAGCTTTTTATAGAACATACAAAGCTTTCTTAGCATTTTTAAACATAGTCCTTATGTTTTATGTAACATGTTTATATTTAAGTCCATGATAATATGATCCTAAAAGGAATGATTGGACTACCCATATAACCAAAGTGCAATTCCTTTTCAGTGAGCCCATCATTGAGAACTCCATGGTTAAGCATGATCATCCCAACGTAGTACTAGGATTGGTGGCCTATCGAGAAGTTGATCTCGGGTTGTGTGAGAGTGAGGACAGAGTGCACAACCAAGGATAGTTGTGGTCATTGGGCCTAGTCACCATTCCCAAAACTCTATTAGATCCTTGGATAGTGGGGCCAAGCATTACAAGTGGTATTAGAGACAATTCTTCTCTAGTAGGTGGGACCCACATGAGCTTGTGGCATGCCAATCTTTAATCCATGCGGTCTAGGTATGCTGAAAAGGGCTAATCTTGGTGATGTAGACACCCTTGCACTAGTAGTTGTGATCATGATATGGGTGTACATGGGCCATTTTGGGTCTACACTACATGAGGAAAGGTTATGAGGCCATATAGTTGAGCCTTGATGAGGACATTAAGAGTCTAAGTAAATGAGGTTGTAACATATTGGGATTTGAAGCCTCTACGAAATGAACTTAAAAGAATGATTGGATTAACCATATCCCCAAGGATCACCTCCTTTTAGTGAGCCCATCACTAAGACTCTACTTTTAAGTGTGCTTAGCCTAGAGTAGTATTAGAATGGGTGACATGTCGAGAAGTTGATCCCAACTATACATGATTGAGGACAAAGTGAAAACTGAGGCTAGTGGTAATCTGAGGAGATAATTAGCATTCATGAAACTCTATTAGATCCTTGGGTAGTGAACTCGAGCATTACATTTTACATCTTCAAAGCAAAGAAGTATTCAATATAAGATTATACTTCAAATATTTCATTTTAAAACTTTATATGGTGATAATTTTTGAAAGGTTTCGCATAAGGTGGCTAGCTAGAAGCAAAAAAAACATGCGTATATATTTGATCCAAGACATTGATGCATATGTTTCATCAAAATCAATTCCTTCTTTATTTATATAGACGTGGGCCACGTGACACACTTTATTTCACACAATTTTACCAACTTCATCGAGCTTGTTCCTAGTGACCCGTTTGGTTTTGATGATGCTATTTTGAGTGGTTTAGAAACTATGACCTAAATTTCATTTATAACAAACTTATATAGTTCTTCTTGTGTGACTATGATTCAAGACTCATCACCAAGAGCATCATTTATTGTCTTTGGCTCTAATTTGGATACAAATGACATATAGGCTTATTTTTTAAACAAAGACCTAGTCTTTGCTTTTCATTGGGAACTCTTGTAGCATTTAAATTGGATGATATTTCATGAAACTAGGAGTGTGTTTATTATGTGAGGGTTCTTCTGGTTGAAAGATATTTTTTTCCTTTTTATCATCTTCTTTATTTACTATAGTTGGTTGATTTTTTTAAGTGTGAGTTCTTAATTTGTGATGAAAAATATTGAATATTATATGTTGGTGTATTTTCAATCAAAATTATAATAAAGTATTATTAAAACTTAGATAAAATAAAATTAAAACCCTATATGTTTTACTTGTTAGGAATTTTTCCTAGAAAGAATGATGTTGATGATTTGGCATCAATTATATATTTTTCATCTTTTGTGTTTAGGATGTATCATGTAGAGTTTGATGCATGGAAGTAATCCAATTTGGTACTCATTCTACACTCAATCTCATACATATTTTTCTTTAGGGATAGAATAATAATCTATTTTGAATATCAATGTGTATTGACTACTTATACCCAAAAGGTTTCATGTTCAAGAAGCATAATTATAACCATCTCTTGATGTCCATCTTGTTGGGGATTTCTTGCTGAATAGATGTTGTATCCATATCCTTTTCTGTCACAAGATCTTTTAAATTCATAGTTTCCAACTCTCCACCAGGGTCACTTTTAATGGAGCTAATTTTAAGTTGAAGATCATTTTCAAATCTAGTGCAAAAACTTCTAAATGTTTCATTGATCTATGTTTTTGACCTAAAATATGGACCATTAAATATAAGAAAATAATTAATGATAACAAATCAATATATTTTTTTCACCAAGAGGTTTGTATTCTCATTGGTTCAAAAAGTTCGAAATATATGAGCTTCGGTTGTCCAATAGCGAATGTGATGATCTTATACTTTAATGACCTTTTGATTTACTTTCCCTTTGTACAAGGGTTGCAGTCTTCTTGCTTTTTTAAAGGAATTTTGGGAATACCTCTAACTATATCAAGTGTGGCTAGATTATTGATAAGTCTCATGTTCACATGCCATAGCCTTCTATGATAATTAAGTATGTTTTCTTCATTGACATGAGACATATTCCATTGAAGGGACTAGTTATATTGGGATTAGTGGTAAATAAATTACCATTCTTGAAAAAATGATTAGGAATAGGACATATAAACGGAATTCATCTCCCAATTAGACCCATAGATTTCACCCCAAAATCTAGACTCTATTATCCAAGTAAAAGGGAAAAAGAGAGATTTTTTAAGAAAATTCTACCTTTTTTGTGATGAAACATCATATAGAAGTAAAAGGAGTGTTCATAGTCGACACAACATTTTATATGGAAAAAAAGGAAAAAAAAATTAAATCATTGAATCCACGGTGTAAATCCAAGTCAAATTTAGATAAAGAAATAGAAAATATAAAATGAAATCGAGAAATCAAATTTGGCGATCTAGTTATGAGTGGAGATATATTAGCAACCCCATCTTGCCTGAGAAACCAGTATCAAAACACCATCTCTTTGTATAAAATTATATATATACTAAATATGATCCTTAGACCCACATAACATTGTATAACCATGGAGGAGCCAAATAATAAGAGAAGAGAGGTGGTGTAGAGTTTCTAAGTGAAATTTTACCCTAGTCAACTCTAATTGGAAGTTTCCTTTTAGATTATAGGTTGAATTTAGATATGATATGCATCCCTTGTAACAGTAAGTTTCATTTGATATATCTCTATGGGTGAAATATTCTTTACGTTCTTCTCTATTATTCATCCATGCTTCTCTCCATATTTCTTGCATGGAAGGTCTAGGATGGAACCCTAGAAGTGTTTTCGTAAAGTACAACACCCTCGTACCCCCGCCTAATACTCAAGTAGTAATCACATCCATGATAATCAGGAAAAATTCCAAGTCTCTAAGGATACCTTGAACATCTTCTTCTCAGGTACCAATGAGACTGACACCTGGTGTAAGGATTACCCCAAGTATTTTGACCTAGTTGAGCCTGAGGCCTTCTACAAGCAATATGATCTCACTCTTCCTGATATTCATAGATTCTTGAAGAAACCTCAATTCCCTTATAAGAAGAAGTGCACCCCTCCCTCCTCTGCAATGGTTTTTGTTGTGGGAAAGCTTTTAGTCTTGAAGATGGTCGTGTTATTCCCATTGTCGCCCTAAAAGTTCTAATTCTTATGTGGGTTGTGGACCTAGTCCCCCTAGTATCTCCCACGACAGAGATCCCTCGATGGTGATAAGGATCAATGCGACAGGATCAGAGGTGATTATCAAACATAGGCTGATGAAAGAAGATTTGGTTTCCTTGGATGTAGTAAGCAATGATAGTTATAACAACAACATGGTAGTCATAGTAGTTTAATAAGATCAGATGTAACAATAGAACAGATCAAATGCATCATTTATAGATCAAATATAGCAATTAACAAATATAGTAGTTAAGCGCAGTAGTTAGAGAAGTTTATCATTCTATAGGTTCTAACAAGGCAAGAGGTGTCAGATGAAGGATCGTCTTATTAGGAGCAATACAAAAAGGTAAAAAGGGGCATATTCGATCCTCTAGTTTTAGGAGTCTCAAAAGGGGACCAAAATATAGTGGGTTTAGGGGGGGTATTTATAATATATGTTTAGGGTTTTCGAGGTTCTTGGTAGAGCTTTCTAGAGATGCGGCGGATCACCGTGATGCTCCACACTATAGGATGCACAATATGAGGTAATCCTCTATGTGGCACATTGAGTATGGATTAGATCCGCCTGGTGTCCTAGGTAATCGAAAAGAAAATTTTCAAGTTCCCAATAATTTTAGGAATGTTCTGGAGAAAATTGGAGAAAACTTGCACATAAAGATAAATCACATGATCCTGTCTAGGATCTTTATGGAAAACTATAGAAAAAGTAAATATTTTATTTTAGATAATTCGACTGGAAAATTATTGGAACATAGATTATATAGAGAAGAATTGGATCATGTGATTTATCTTTATGTGATTTATCTATGTTCCAATAATTTTCCACCTACTTTTACCCGTTCGCACCTACTTTTACCCATTCACACATACTTTTACCTAGTTTTAATCTACCCGTTTGCACCTATTTTAATCTACTTGTTGCACTTTTGACCTGAGAAGAATGCTTCTTTATAGAAGGCCTCAAACTAGGTAAAAGTAGGTGTGAACGGGTAGATTAAAATATGTGGGAATATATGATAAAAAGGGACAAAGATGGCATGTGCAGAAATTGGGTGAAAAGTGGAATAAATTCCATCTCCAAAGGAATTATATTGCTTGTGAACTTCTACTAATTGATAAAAAATGGGGTGTCTATAATTTATTTGAAATTTCATTAACATAAACATGTTTAAGTTGCTAAACTGGTCTTACTTTGTTGAAGTTAATTATAAGATTACAAAGGTGTTGAAATCTCCCAAATGGATGGTAGATATGGGGATGTTGTCCAGTAGTTTGATGAATATGAGGGTATCATGGAAAATTTATAAATATAGCTATCATTGCTTCCTAATTCATCAATGGTATCAAGGATATTGTTGACAATTGATACTTTGAACATGTGTATAATAATTGATGTGGTAATTATTAAGATACTTGGTGGTAGGAGATCATGTTCTCAAATTTCATTTAGATAAATAAATAGTCATATTGAGTTCCATTAGTCATCACTGAGAAAGAAAGATAATGTGTATTGATATAAATAGATATCCATGAGATTTTTTAGATAGGAAAACAATAACCATGGAAGAAAGTATACAATAATTTTTAGTTGATGTTATTAGAGGCTTTCTTCAAATTACAACTTGAGGTGATGAGAGGTTGTTTTCTATTGTTATAGATTTGTATCATTCCAATTATAATGTGTGTACCATGAACCTTTTAACTTTTAATAAAGGTTGTTTGTTATAATTATATGATGTGAGTGAGTTTTATTTTCAGTCAAGACCGGAGTATTTTAGATATTATATTGTATGATTTTATAATACTAATGGGTCAGAATTGGTTGATATAAGGGGGTTTTTTAGTTTTAAAGAAGTGGTGTAAGTTTAGTTGAAAATGAAAATATGTAGAGTAATGGTACCATGCGTATGAATGGATTTTAAGATGCTTAGTGAAGTTCTCTCAACTTATATCCAACATTTTTGTTACAAAGACATATTGGGATCATCAGGGATAGGTGGGGATAGGTGCATGTAGGCACTTAAAGCATGCACAATATGCTTTGGGTTAAAACCTTTGATAGGGGTGTGAGGGGAAGAAGATCCAAGGCATCTTTAAAGGAAATGATTAAATAGTAAAAATATGTTTGGAGTGTAGGAAACTATGAGTGTTGATCATGTTTCAATGGTGTGTAAATTGTCTACCAATCACAAGGTAATGTATAATGTAACCTCTTTTTTTAGAATATAAACTTTATGAAAAAAGTTGGTGATATTGTATCATTCTCTAAGCCAACTGGTAATGGGTCTTTGATTCCAGAGAATATCTTGTTGGTAGGGTAATTCCTTTTATCTCATTTTTATGTTGTTAATATCATTTGGAAAATAGTAACCTATGCTTTTCGTATCAGATACTCCATGCATCTTATATTCTAAAGATAATTCACTATTGCATGAAGTTATCTTATTCCATTGAATCAAGAAGTTGGGAATTTCTTTAGGTTGTTAATTAAGTCCAAGCATTTTGTAGTGTAGATTGTGGTGAATTCCAGTGTGTGTATTTCCCTAGTTAAATCTCTGTGTAAGGTCTAGATTTTCTATGGTTTTAGTGTGTTTGGTCTGTAGGCAATAAATTTAATGTTAAGGATTACGGGAAGGTGTTCGGAGATAAACCAACCAACAACTAGATTGTTGGATGAAGAATAGTGGTCGTCCCAATTAGGGTTGTTCATGAATCTATCAAGGAAAGCCCAATTGTAAAAGACACATGATTATGTAAAGTGTGTGTTGATTCCATTGATGTCTATATGCTAATATCTTGGACAAGTCAGTTGAATTTATCCATGATAGTGATATATGCATATGACAAGCTGACTTTTACCGCACTGCCTTGTCCAAGTCCAAACACAGTGGTATTAAAGTCACTCGCCATAAGACATCATATGTTTTATATGTGATGGGAAGATGATGTATCTCTTATATATATGTTTTTTAGAATGTTTACATTTCTATGTTTCCAATAAAATTCCACACATAATTAATGGTGCATTAGAAAGTAATTGTTATGGGATATTTATTCATTTAAATGTGGATGTTAGTGAGATTTATGGGGATTTCTCTGTGACCCTGAGCTTTGTTTAGATAGGTAATGATGATTGCGCTGATGAATTATATGTTTATATTGTCCTTAACCTTTATTAGTTGTTTGATATGTTATATATCTAATATATCATGTTTGAGTATAAGCATGACAATTACGATGAGTCTAGAAAAGAAAAACCCTAGCTTTAGATGAGATAGGGTTTTAGAGGGAAATTTTTCTAACATATAATCTCATGAGATAATGTTTAAATAATCCTTATTAGTATTCTTAGATAATTTCTCTCCTGTTTATTTATATTCTTAATATAACATGATTAGTCCAACACTATGTATCTCGATTATTGGTAGGCACCCTTAGTCCTATATAAAGGATAGCCATAGTCACAATACTAAACACAATAATATTTTACTTGTCCTTTAGTTACATGGTATTTGAGCATTTGATCTAGTATGGGAGGACTAAAGAATCAAAGTGTAGTGTAGTCTTTGTCAGGATTCGGGTAGAATTTTTTCCTCTTCCAAGAACATTATTGTCAACTAGGCTCTCCTCTCTCAATTTCAATACTACACTCTACTTCATCACATCAAGGTGGATGTCATCTCCTCTAAAAAGAAGTTATGTCATGTCACTAAGAAATCATTATCTCAACATCTCTACATCCATCCTAGAGTCCCTATCTCATCTTTAACACCCTCACATTGTTAGTGGGGTGTGTTCTATTCTTTATTACCTTCCTTCTCAGAAGAATCTATGCCATATCACTGATATATATTGACCTCAACTTCTCCATATCCATTCATCTCCTAGACCCTCACATGTTAGCATGGTGTTTTCTCTTTTTTTTTGTCTACTTCCTTCTTACCATTTTGTCACCCGATGGTGGCATCAGATGAGTGTAGACACAATGTGTCTATCAAATGATATGGCTTGTCCACCTGATAAAATCCCACTTTGGCCTCAGAAGACATGATGTGTCACATCCTTGACATGGCATGCCACATGCTAGTGTTTGGGTTTCCTACTTCTGGAAAGGGTAGACATGACATGTCATTCCACCAACATGATGTGTCGACCCTTTATAGGGTTTTCTCCCAAGTCGTAGCTATAGATCATGTCGTCTTATCAACACATTGTGTCATCCTACCAACACAACATGTCTCATGGTAGAAAGTCATGTCCCGACCTCTTAAGGCATGATACAACATGTTTAGCTTACAATGCCACCATATCAAACGATCCCAATAGTCTTCTTTAATGGTAGATGAATAGAATACACCTTTACTCTCTCCTCTTATGGTCCAAAAAAATTTCATTACCTCTACCAAACTAAATGGATTCAACTACAATCATGCAATCATTGGAGTTGCAAAGTCACAATTTGGTTTAAAGGTCAAGTCAAGGGAAAGCACCTCACTAGGGACCTCCAACTTGTTACTTTCTTTCCTAGTCAGAGAAACATGAAGCCATCATCCTCTCTACTTTAAAGTTCAATTTCCAGTTAGCAAGCATCACTAATCATCGGACAATTTGTAAGATTTTTTGGGATCATCTTCAACTTATGTATGTATGGCATGACAATGGAGATGCACTTTCTTCATAAAGAGGATAAAAGCCTACAATAATGGTTTGAAGAAGCTACTAACATCACATATGATATCAATAGCATGCTCCTAATCTCCCTTAATCTATTTGAACTTCAAAAATGATGAGATCAGATGATGGCCATCAAGTTCCTTTCCAATTTTTGTAAGGAGTATCAAGGATTCAAAATCCATATACATTCCAAAGTACAGATCAATGGGTCTCACATGCCTTCCTCAAGCAAGATTCTCCTATACTGCAGTGACATATTGGTCAAACGATGTCTTTAGAACACCACCGACAAAGAGACCTTTTACAAGCTTCATTATCATCCTTCAAAGTTCTTTTCTGCAAACCTCATCTCTAATGATAAAATTTTAACATACTAAAATTTGGTACTAATTAGATTATGAGATATATTGCATGAATTTACATCTTGGAAATCTTATATTGTAATTTGTTATGCATTTCTTTAACCTTATTTAAATATCCCTTTTTGCATGTTGTGGACAACATTTATTTTATTCCCATATGGTCAAATATAATTAGATCATGACCCATCATGGGTTAGATTGAACCAACTATTAATCAATGGTTTTAGAATCACCAAAATAAATAGTATAGAGTATTATATATTTCAGATTGAATAAACAAGGGGATAATAAATACATCAACGCTTGGAAAAGATTAATGTAAGATAGTATTTATTAAAATCTAGGCACTAATTTAAATGTATGCAAAATTTCAAGTCAAAATGAGTGAATGTGACCTATAAAAATGACTTTAGATTGTTTGTGCATCGTTCATCTATGGATCAGGTTGATCACATCCATTCAGCATCATCGAGTCATCTTCCCCGACCCCAGTGACAACTGGGCTCCCCAATGAAAACAACATTTTCCTACCTCCACCTCATCCTCTCGACTTATTCATGGAGGTTCCTAGACCCCTCCCCTACCCTAGTGTGACACCTCGACTCACTCTATCTCTCTTTCATATATCTTTGTATTTTTGCTTGAGAACAATAAAATGTGTAAGTTAAGAGTGGGAGAGTGAGTCCACTTTAATCAAAACATTTCTAACCCTTAACTTGTTTTTCATTCTTAGCTTTGTCACATTATTCCTTTCTCTATTCAGTAATTTTTCTTTCTTTTCTTATCAAATCCTAAAACTACTAGAGATTATCCATGATATGATTTTATCTAGCAAGTTTGAACAAATTCTTATTTCCATAATGCACGCACTTTAGCCAAAAATAAATAAATAATGAAAAATTAAATCATCTTAATTGTCACATGAAATGACTTTCTTTGAAGAAAAATATTCTATTATGCTCAACAAGTTTATGTGAAAGAAGAACTACACTCTTTTGTGGGAAATGGGATAATAGGGTGTTGTGATTGCTGAAGTAATTTAATCTTGTTGTCTTTTCCCATATGTTTCTCTTGCCACGTTATGGAATTTTGATCTCTATGAATATAACATTAGATCCCTTTCATCATAGCACAAATACCCAACTAGGCATCTTTTTAGTAACTTGAAGCACAAGCAAGCTCGCAACTGAGCATTATGACCCCAACATGGAATTGATTTGCTCCTAAAGATTCTCTGATACTTCACAAACTCAATCATGTGCTTTTCTTATCCTATTAAAGGCTAATGAATGCATTTTCACCCTAGTTTTAGTTGCATTTATAGGTTAATTTTGCATTCATTTCATTATTTTACTTTAGAATTTGCCTCCATTTTATTTTTCTTAGTTTTATAGTAATTTGTAAGGTTCTAGATCCAATTCCTAAATTTCCATGGTAGGTTTGAGCTTCATACCCTACTCACCATCGTAAGAGCTCTTGAACAAAATTTTAATACGAAATTGGACTTTCACATTCTACCTTTTAATTTCTAGATGTTTTCATTGATCAACAACTTCACCATTGTAGGCTTGTAGACTCATGCGAATAGCCCCCCTGATGGGTTTGTTTCTATCTGAATTTTCATCGGTTCTTATGATATATCAATTCCAATGGCATTCGACTGATGGAATCTACACCTGCCACGGACCGTGGAAAGTCTTGCTCAATGATCCATCCTCGTGTTTCCATTGTCTAATAATTAAAACCTGAATGTAGACTTTTGCTATTTGTAATATATGCTTAATGAAGCAAATCAAAGTTTTGTGATAAATATTAGTTCTTATGTGGTCATATTGATTGTATTAATTATTTTAAATGTTGTACTCTAGATTGTGATAAGATATGTCCGCTTGTGGGGGGGGCATTGGCGTATACTTTGTTTAGTAAAACCTAGGAATTTCACCCCTAGGAATTTTTTTTGTGTGATAATCACAGCATCAAAAGCCCCCTATACTGCAACGTCGATCATCTCCACCTTCATCCTTCTCAAACTCTAACCAACTTATCACATGTATCCCCATCCCATCTATATTGTTTGTACACCCTCACCACTATCTTAACTCTCTAATCTCTCACTTCTTCCTAAAACTACTTTTATTACCCAAACGTCTTTGGCCTCTATATCCAACAAGCTTCCACTTTCCAAGGGTCTCTGCATCACTATAGCCCTTACCACTAGCACCAAACAACTTTCTCCCACTCCACATTTATCTTTGACCTCATAGGCATCAGTATGAAATCCCTTTACCCCTTGATCAATCTTAATATTTGCCTTTGACTCCTAGGTTTGTGGGAAATCTAGTTCTCAATGCAGTTATTGCAATAGCAGTGATTTTGGATGGTTGTGGTTGTGGAAAGTCTAGAGGAACTTGACAAACACCAACTAATTTGCACAATTTATATTTCCTTTTTCCCTACTCTTTCATGCACTTCTCAATTCATTCTTTCTTAAATGTGCATCTAATCATTCTAGATTTTCTACTTTATTGTTATGTTTACTTACTCCATGGTTTTGATCTTAGATATAATATTTTGGCATCAAAATGGGGAGAAAGAAAACCATCATATCATTTAGTGGCTCATCCCCAACATTCCACATTTTCAAAGGGTCAATGCTATAGAAATAGTCAGCAACACACAATGTTAAGTTATTGAAACTTTGTGTTTTCAACAACTTGTCATCATGAGATTTCAACATGCCATGTTGTAGTGTAGAATTTGGATCTAGAGAATTCATTAGTTACTTAATCCCAGCAACACACTGTGTTGACATAACAACACATCATGTTCCCTCATTTTAGAATTTTCATGAGTTCTCTGACTAAGAACAATATGATGTTTTGGCTAACCAACACATCATGTCATCTTTGATCAAAAGTAGTTCCACTTTAGAAATTGTAAGTAACACGTCGTGATGACTTGCCAACATGTCGTGTTACCTATAGTTTTGGTTCAAATCATAAGAAAACCATCCCACACTTTTCAATACAAATTAAACCAACTTGGAATGGTTTCCACAGATCATTTCATGCAAGACACAACCAGAGCATGGTAGAGGGAAGTTGAAGGAGATTTTAGAGAGGAAGGAGCGTTTACTCACAAAGAATTATCTTCTTCTCATTTCTTCTTCAAAAATTATAGTAGAGATCTTTGTTCTCTATTCTAGCTGCTCCACAGAGAAGGTTGTTGGAGAAAGTATTGTACCAAGGACAAAACTATAACTTCTACCTTGAGTTCTTATTTGTTCTACTACTCTTTGAAGATTTTTGTTCATTCTTCTCTTCTACTATGTCCTACTCCATTTTCCGTTGGTTGTATCTGCATTCCATAGCCAAGGACTAGTAGAGCCCTTGTTCTTGGGCATGGGGGAGTAACTCCAGTGTTGTAACTTGTTTGAATATGAATGTCATGTATGATGCTAGCATCATAGTTGATTTCTTCTTACATGCTTGACTGGCCACCTTATCTTTTGATTTATGTTATTTGTATTATCTAGGAAGATATGCACATGAGTAAGGAGATATAACTTAGCTACGCTTCTTTGACCATGAGAGTAGCTGGGAATTGTTGGGGAGCAAGGTTTATAATCTATAAATTAGTAAATACACGAGAGTGCTATATGGAATTAGGGTTGTCTTACACTACTGAGAGGTGGGTGTAGGATACAAACCTCCCTTGTGTTATTTCTAGTATAGTTGATTTTTTTTGTTCTTCGTGTTATGATATAGATGTGAAACCCTATTCTCAAGACCTTTTGATTAAATGAAATCTTCAAATCAAGTGTTCCATACTTTGTTTTCAATCTCTTCAATTTTTTAGTTTTCTCATATTAATACCAAATCAACCCTTAAAACTATTCTGGATTTTTGAAATTTAATATTGTTGCATTTAATAATAACATGTTTCTTGTACGACCTCAGTTGTACTAGACACACCTTTATACTAGTGAGGAAGTGTTCGAGTAATAAATTTAAGACTTGTGCACATGACTAATAAGTTTTTGGTGATGTTGTCAGGGAGAATCCATAATTTTGTTACCATAAGAAAGTTGATTAGTAAGATATACTAGATCATACCACAACCCATCATATTCACCATCATTTCTTTCATCATCATGATCATCATCATTAATATATTTTTGTACATTCCATTTTTTATTTTTGTACTTCACTCATATTCTTTACTTGCAGGACTATATGCGTCGATCCAAAAGGGGTCTTGAACCTTCCACATTTCTTGACCCAAAATTGAAAACACTATTAACAACCTTCAAAAAGTAAGGAGGATTGAACCTCAATCATATTTGGAGTAATCATGACCTTCATCACCACCATGTTTACCCAAACATCCAGCTCAAGAATAAGAACAAATCATGGAAGACGATCATCCCCTTAAGGACTTTGTTGTTCCAGGTGCTAAGAATGTCAATGGGGCTATCAATAGCCCACAAATTGAGACAAATAGCTTTTTTATCGAGAGAACCACCCCCGTAGAAGCGCCACTTTTGTGACCCCCCCCCAATAGCATAAAACTCTTGGGCCCCGAGCGCCCCGCACACCTGGGAACCGGTTAAAGTGCACAGTTCGTCGGCCTGCACGACGGGTACCATTTCAGAGGCAACCGCTGGGTTTCGAAACTGGGTCCCTTCATGAGGGGACACCGTGCCGAACCACCTGAACCACTCCTCCCCGACTACAAATAACTTTTCTATTAGCCACACTATCATATAGATGATGAAATAGAACAAATTTGGAGGGACACCAATTTCTATCAGCCCCACTATTATATACATGATGCAACAGAACATATTTAGAGGGACACCAATGGAGGATTTGAACCTCCACATTGTCGAATTGCTATAATACCTAAGTGCATTCAAGATAAATGATGTTCCTACAAATGCAATTTGTCTTCTTATTTTTCCCTTCTCTTTGAGAGATAGAGCCAAGGCGTGACCCTCTTCTTTGCCAAGAAACTCCATCAATAGTTGGGAGGAGATCCTAAAAGTTTTCTTAGCCAAATATTTTCTACCAAGCAATACTGCACAATTGAGGAGTCAGCTCACCAATTGTTCTCAAAGTCATGTAGAGACCTTGTATGACACATGGGAAAGGTTCAAAAACCTTCAACGTCTTTGTACACACCATGATTTAAGAAAGTAGCTTCTATTGCAAACTTTCTATAATGTCTTATTCTATAACAAAAGAATGTCCATTGATGTTGCAACAAATGGTGCTTTAATGAAAAAATTATATAGGAAGGCTTATGCCATTATTGAAGACATATAAATTAATCATTGGCAATGGAGCACTAGAAGGAACAACCAACCTTCTTCTTTTTCTATTACTTCCAAGAAGCAAGTTGGAATACATGATGTTGATGCAGTGGATTTAATTGTAGCAAAGCTAGACATTCTGTCTCATAAGTTGAAGAAGTTAAGAACCCAACCCATTCAACCAATTAACCTAATTTATGAAGCAAATGAAGTTCTTGGGTGGAATCCTCAAGAACAACATGTTTGAAAACAATAGGTACAATCAAAGTCAAACTTGAAATCACTCCTAGAGAATTTTGTTTCATCTCAAATGAAGTAAAATGATGACTTCTGCCAACAAAGATAGATTATAAAGGATGCCATTCACCAACTCTCTTTTAAGGTGGATGGGATTTCTACTCACACAAGAATCTTGGAGAACCATATTTCTCAACTAACCCTTTCAAATAAAAAATCTCATTTCAGTTACTTTCCTAAAAAATCGATAATGAATCCAAGGGAGACATGCAAGTTGTTTCTTTGAGGAGTGGAACTGTCATAACAAAATCTTCTTCACCATCAAAGAGGATATCATATAAAGTTGTCTTCGCCAATGAAGATAATCAAACTGAAAACAGAAGAAAACTACATAGGCTCCACACGATTCTTTCAGCAACCCAAATGTCTTTTCCCACACATCTTTGACACATTGTTTGATGATGACAAATGTCTTTCCAAATCAAAATCTAATTATTTTGAAGAGAAGAATGCAGAAACCAACAACATTGATGCTCAAAAGACATTCCTGCTACAAATCACAAGTGCAAATCTTCGGTCCATATCAAATATGTATTAACAAAGAGAGTAGATCTTTGGTGCAACAATGTCCTACTTCATATAAGAGCACAAGTCCTCTACTTTGACATCTCCACCATTATGAGGTATTCAGTTGCTATTCTCTTTGTTTGATTTCTACAGTGACGACAGTGCAAATTTCTACCTTAGGGGGAAGCAACCAAAAGATAGTGTAGCTTTAGTTTTTCTTTGTATTTCCTTTGTTTAGTTTTATTTTAGATAGTGTTAAAATCTAGTGTTTTTAGAGGCTTTTTCTCTTGTTTGGATTGCATTCCCTTTTTGTTGAATTGTTTATCCAAAATTTGTGAGATATCAGTTGATGAAACCTTGTACAAGCCTTGCATCAATTAAATAATTATTCTTTTCAACCACATTTGCTTCATTTTGTTTTCTTGCCGCTAGCGTATATGTTCATCTTTTCCACTCATGACTTCTTAATACATGTAACAACTAAATCTTTTTGGATTAATCAACACTACAACATTGTTTAGCTTTCTAATGCCTTTGCTAAACTATTAAGTTGTTTTTAACCACTCTCTATATAAAAAAATTTTGAAACAAGAGTGATATTTGGTTGATTAAGCAATCTAGTGAACTCATTTATAATTGGGACAAAATCTCTTAGTATATGGCCACATGGTTCTCAAGCAGAACATGAATCAATCTTGTTTATCTTGGATTAGTTTTTAAAATTTTACACTTTTCACCACATAGGATGTCTAAATTGTCCATGTATCATGCTTGCCTAGTGTAAGTTTGATCTGGTCACAACGGTTATGTGTTACAAATTTAAGAGGGTAAATTAACCCCAACATACATTCTTTGTGTACATAAGCATATTTTAGTGGTTGAGTGACAAAACCCATGATTCATCATGTTATTCTTTATCTATAAATCAAAGAGAGCAATGTTGGGGTGTTCATGTTAACTTGGATTTGACCTTTTTAATATCCATATAATCGAGAGAGTTAGGTTGTGTATTCACTAATTATTTGGCTTGGTCTTTGACTCTTTCAATTAGATTTAGTGACTTTTTCTAAACCTAGAGTTCTATCTTGAGTGTTAAGTTGAACTGGCAGCTACTAGCATAAACCCCTTGACTATGGTTGGTTTGACTTGATATACTTCTTCCATTTTATTTGATTGATGCATGTATTTATTGTTTTCTTCACATGCATATCCATCATTATTTTTGCTTGAGGTCAAGAAATGGTTTAAGATTAGAGGGATTTGATGTGCACAATTTATATCACCCTTTTACCTACTCTTTCATGCACTTCTCAATCCATTTCTACTTAACTATGCCTCCAATCATGCTAGATTTTACACTTCATTGTTATATTTGCTTGCCACATGGTTTTGATCATAGGTACAACATTTTGGCATCAAAATGGGGATAAGAAAATCATCATACCATCCACCAACTCAGGCCCAACAATCCACATTTTTAGAAGATCAATGTTGTAGAAATTGTCTACAACACGTCATGTTAAGATATTGACACATTATGTTTTCAAAAATACACCATATTGAGATTTCAATACGCCATGTTGCAGTGCATAATTTCGATCGAAAGAATTTAGTAGTTTTTGAATCCCAACAACACACTGTGTTAACATGACAACATGTTGTGTTTCCTCATTCCATAATTTTTTAGAGTTCCCTAACTTGCAGCAACACGTTGTGTTTGGCCAACCAACACGTCGTGTCATCTTTGATCGAGGCAATTTCACTTTAGAAACTATAAGTAATATTCGATATTGACTCACCAACATGTCATGTTATCTATAATTTTAGTTCAAAACATAAGAAAACTATCCCACACTTTTTAAATATGAATTCAACCAACTTGGGATGGTTATCACGGATCATTTGATGCAAGACACAACCAGAGAGCAGACAGAATTTGAAGGTAGTTTTGGAGATGAAGGATCGATTACTCAAGAGAAAACCATTTTCTTCTCCAATTCTTCTTTAACAATTGTAGTAGAGATCACTGTTCTACTTTCCAACCACTCGGGAGAGAAGGTTTCCAAAGAATGTGTTGTCATAAGGACAAAATTAGGACTTCTAGTTGGATTTCTTCTTTGTTCTACTACTTATTTGGAGATTTTTGTTCTTTCCTCTCTTCTTCTATCTCTCGTGCCATTTTCTATTGCTTATGTATACATTCTATAGCCTTGGATGGGTAGAGCCATTATTCTTGAGCATGTGGGAGTAACTCCCATGTCATAACATATTTAACACAATTTTGATATATAATGTTAGTTATTCCATTATTCTAAGGTTAATAGAATTTCATTTCTTCTTACATACTTGGATGGCCATTTTGTGTGTTTGATTTATTCTTTTTGTATGATCTAAGAATATATGCACAGGAGAAAGGTGAT